>JANAVB010035418.1:14873948-14928948 GCA_029216955.1 Iris pallida
TGATACGAAGATGATGGTGATGCGTTAAACATGCAAGTCATCAGAAGTTATTTCGATTTAATACATCCTTTTATACATCGACATGTTGATTATTGTAGTTTGTATTCCTTAAAATTTTCACTCATTATGATATAGGGTGATATTCAAAATATACCACATCTTTGGAATTAATGGTCACAATAATTCTGGGGAAAAAATTTAAACACAAGTAATTAGCATATTTATTTCTCAACTCTTACCAAAATTTTAGTAGTTTGGTATTGACACACATTTTTTACATGTTAGGAGAGATTATGAGAGAAGACACGTACGTGTGTAAGTTGTAATAATATTTTTTTTTCTGTCCAACACTTGTAGTTCATGTAAAAAATAATGCAAATAATATTTGGGACCAGCAAAATTCGAACCTCCCAACTATAAAGACGTATACATGTGCGTGAGTTGTAATAAAAAACATGTTCCGAGAGACATTCAAATCATGTGCCTTATAATTTTAGGGATTTTTTTGACTTTCATCCCACTTATTAATATGACTTTGTACTTACATCCCACTTTTTGTTGGTGTTTTATTCTTTGAGTTGTGTGTTCACAACATTATATTGTTAAAAGATAGTCCCACATCGGAAAATCACACCAATATGTATCTCTATATATTGCTTATGAAGGAATAGAGAGATGCACATGGGTTGAGGCCCAATGGAGGGTGCCATGTGGGGGGATTTTACATAGAGGTGAGAATAAGAAACCAACTTTTGGCCATATGAAAATAGATTTAAATCTATTGGAGCTAAGCCCCGAAGGGACTTAGCGACTCGGACTCGGGCTTGGGCTAATGGGCTTTTGAGGCTTAATGTGGCTTTTTGATGGCACTTTGCACTTTGCGCTCGTGCGCGAGCCTCTGCGCGGCCCTGCGTGGCGAGCGGGGCGTACGGGACGTACGGAGCGTACGGGTCGTACGGGTCGAGTGGGCCGTTCAAATTATGTAACGTCCGCGGGTCTTGTGGGCTCAGATCCGGAAATGGCTCAGATCCAGAAAATCTGGATCTGGCATTAAACCAGGGCGTGCGTTCAGAATTTGAAAAGCCCATCTCGTGCCTATAATATCAGTAGCATCTCTTCTCTCCAAGGTGTCAAAAAAAAATACTCAGAAAATTTCCAGAGAGAGAGAGAAGTGCTGCTGTTCCGAGGAGTCGTCGACATTTTTGGCCAGCGTTCTAAAGTTCTCTTCGAACTTGCTGGTTCCTGGAGGCTTGTCCGTAAGGCGGATATAGCTTTGAGCGCCGGTGATCTTTCACCCCAGCAGGCTTTCTTCTTCCTCTGTTGCCTTCGAGAATACTGTGGCTTCTCTTTAGAAGTTATACGGTTCTGTTGCCTTCGAGAATACTGTGGCTTCTCTTTAGAAGTTATACGGTTCAGTTGCCTTCGAGAAATATTACAAAATCTTTTTAGATTCTCGTAATACAACATCACCTTCTTTAGGGTGTTGTTGCTGGAAACATTGTCTTTACAATAGTTTCTGAAATCGTATTTTTTCATCGATTGTTCGCCAAGGGACTAACAATCTCAAAGCTATATCGAAAAGATGGATAACTCACGTGCATCGCTCGTCAATACCGACTTTAACAAGTTGGAGAAATTCGACGGCGAACATTTCCAAATCTGGAAACGAAAAGTAACCTTAAACATTCAACTCGTGGAAGTTGACCACGTGCTGAATGAGGAAGAACCGATCGTTCCAACAACCGGAACCGCAGAAGTTATTGCCGCTGCTAAGTCCAAGCAGACAAAATGGATTAGAGAAAACAGTATCTGTAAACTGTTGATTCTCAATAGCATGGAAGACTCTCTGGCAGAGTCCTATTCCAAGAAGAATTCTGCCAAAGAGATTTGGGACTCCTTGGGGAAATTGTACGAAGATGACGAGAATCGGTCCAAGATCTTCTTGGTTGAAAGATACCACAAGTGGACCTTCGAAGATGAGAAGGCTATGCTGCCCCAAGTAAAGGAGTTTCTGAAGCTGCGCCAAAAGTTGGATGACGAGAAGATGCCTCTTGTCGACAAGTTTGTCGTTGGAGGAATCGTCTCTAAACTTCCTGCGGGTTGGAGCAACTTCTATGCAAGGATGCACCGCAAGAAGCTGGACATATGTATGGAAGATCTCCTGCAAGAGATCCATGTTGAGGACGAGATGCGCTCTCAACAGAAGATGGATTCTCTGTCCAAACAACTGGCGAAAGCAAATCTGGTCCAAACCAGAGAGTACAAGGGGAAGCAGGCGGCTTCTCCTCATAAGAAGAAGAAGGACTTCACTAATCTGAAAGTGAAGAGTCCTTCATTCAAGAATCAGAAGTCCAAGTCTCATGTGACTTGTTACAAATGTGGCAAGAAGGGCCACTACAAAAGTGACTGCAAGGAACCAGAAAAAGGTGAGCCTAGTAAGGTTTCTTTGGTTACTAATCTGGTTGCAATGATAGCGCAGGTTGTAAATGTGGGGGTTGACTCGGACTGGTGGATAGACACTGGTGCGACATGTCATGTCTGCTCAGACAAGGAATGGTTCGACTCCTATGAGCCAACTTCCGAGAAAGTCATAATGGCAAACCAGGCACAAGCTGAAGTACTGGGGATCGGGACGGTGGAGCTGAAACTCACATCGGGGAACACTCTGACGCTTCAAGGAGTGAAGCATGTTCCTGCAATTGCTAAGAACCTGATCTCTGGGAGCCTGCTTTGTAACGCAGGCTTGAGGATGGACATCAATGCTGGCCAGATGGTGATGTCCAAGAAGGGTACATTCTTCGGAAAAGCTTTCCAGACTGAAGGAATGTACAAAATTCAGCTTGTTGTAACCCAGCAAAATGATATTAATGATATTTCTACTTTGAACTATTCTTTTGAGTTTTGGCATAATAGGCTAGGACATGTTCATTGTAAAAGAATTAACAAAATGTCTAGCCTAGGACTTATCTCCAAGTGTGGGGGTAAGGTAGAGAAATGTGAAGTGTGTGCTCAGACGAAGATCACAAGGAAACCCTTTCACAGGGTCCATCGAAGCACAGATCTTCTGGAGTTGGTTCACTCAGATATCTGTGATTTCAAGCAATTCTCTACAAAAGCCGGGATGAAGTATTTTATTACTTTCATCGACGACTTCTCAAAGTATGCTTTTGTCTACCTGCTCAAGTCTAAAGACGAAGCATTCGAGAAGTTCAAGGAGTTCAGAGCCGAGGCTGAACGGCAAACTGGACAACAACTCAAAAGGCTAAGGAGTGATCGAGGCGGGGAGTATCGGTCTCATGATTTCTCATCATTCTGTAAAGAACATAGAATCATAAATGAGACGACGGCTCCGTACTCTCCTCAATCCAACGGAGTAGCAGAAAGGAAGAACAGAACGTTGACAGAGATGATGAACTCTATGCTGTTGACTGCGGGTCTTCCAAAGAGCTTCTGGGGAGAAGCTGTATTAACGGCTACTTTCATTCTCAATAGAGTACCGTATGCAACTTCGGACATAACCCCTCATGAACTCTGGTTCAAAGTTAGACCTAACTTGAATGTCATTCGAGTGTGGGGGTGTCTGGCTTATGTGAAGCTCCCAGATCTGAAGATTCAGAAGCTGGGGACTAGGACTACTAAGGCTATCTTCTTGGGTTATGCCGAGAAGAGTGATGCTCGGAGATTCCTTGATATAGAATCAAATCATATCATTGAATCTCGCGATGCTGAATATTTTGAAGACAAGTTTGCAAGGCACAAAAATATTGTTCTCGCGGATCTTCCGGAGAATGATGAGAGTGCAAAGCAGACGGAAGTCCTTAAAGAACCAGTAGTCCAAGAAGAAGCTATTGTCGAAGAGACACCAATTGAACCAGAACTCGCTGAGCCATCAACTAAGCGAGTAAGGAGGCCGAAAGACTTCGGAGATGACTTCGTCACCTATCATGTGGAAGCAGATCCGCTTACCTATGATGAAGCGATGAAGACCAGAGATGTTGTATTCTGGAAGGAGGCGATAGACAATGAGATTGACTCAATCACCTCCAATAATACATGGGTGTTAGTTGACCTGCCAGAAGGAGCAAGACCCATCGGATGCAAATGGATCTTCAAGAAGAAGATGAAAGCAGATGGAACCATCGACAAATTCAAGGCCAGGCTAGTGGCCAAAGGGTTTGCTCAGAAACAAGGGATCGACTATTTTGATACTTATGCTCCAGTAGCTCGGATGACAACCATTAGATTGTTAATTGCTCTAGCAGCAATACACAAACTAGTGATACATCAGATGGATATGAAAACGGCATTCCTTAATGGCGAACTAACCGAAGAGATCTACATGCAACAACCAGAAGAATTTGTCGTCAGAGGTCTGGAAGACAAAGTCTGCAAGTTGATGAAGTCTCTATATGGTTTGAAGCAAGCTCCCAAAATGTGGCATGAGAAGTTTGACAAAGTGATAAGGTCAAATGGCTACAAGGTCAGTGAAACAGACAAGTGTGTCTATACTAAGTTTGCTGACGGAAGAGGAGTTATCGTTTGTCTATACGTTGACGATATGCTAATCCTAGGTACGGATTTAAGCTGTATCACAGAGACAAAGAAATTTCTCTCGACCAAGTTCAGTATGAAGGACTTGGGGGATGCCGATGTTATCTTGGGGCTCAAGATCATCCGGACAGGCACGGGAATAGCACTGTCACAATCTCATTACATTGAGAAAATGCTCACTCGATACGGGTATCAAGATCTTCCTATAATTGATACACCGTACCGGAGTGATCAGAAGCTGGAGCCAAATTCGAGAGAAAGCGTCAAGCAGTTGGAGTACGCCAGCGTCATCGGAAGCTTGATGTACGCTACTATTGCCACAAGGCCTGACATAGCTTTTGCGGTGGGAATGCTGAGTCGGTTCACTAGCAACCCAGGCGTTGAACACTGGAACGCTGTGAAGCGTGTTATGAGATATCTAAAAAAGACTCAGACATTTGTACTATACTATAGCGGAGATCCGTCAGTAGTGGAAGGCTTCAGTGATGCTAGCTGGTGTTCAGAGGTGGAGAGCGAGTTTTCTACAGGTGGATTCATATTCGCTTTGGACGGAGCTGCTATATCGTGGAAATCGAAGAAGCAGACAATGTTATCTCGCTCCTCCATGGAATCTGAATTCTTTGCATTGGATGCTGCTGCAGATGAAGCAGAGTGGCTTCGGGAGCTCATGTATGATCTTCCAGTGGTTGGAGCTCAGATACCGGCAATCCCGATATACTGTGACAACCAGGCGGCAGCAGTAGCATCAAATGAACTCTTTAACGGAAAGAAGAGGACTGCGCGGTTAAAGCACAGAGCAGTGAACGATCTCATCAAACGAGACATCATTGCAGTGATCGATGTTCGGAGTCAGGAGAACCTGGCGGATCCGTTCACGAAAGGCCTCAAACGACAGCTGGTCGAGGACACAGCAAGGAAGATGGGTTTGAAGACATTCTAATATTGTGTCATTATAATCCTATCAATAAATTTTATGTTATTGGTTCAAAGAGAAATCTACCAGATATCTAATTTTTTGATTCAAGGGAGGACTATTGACTGGAAAAATATTAGTTAACAGTGGGTACTTGTTCTGCGGAACATGGAAGGGTTTCGGACCCAGAACCACTATTGTCTACTATGAATTTTCTACGGAAAATTGATCCTGTGGGAAGGATGGCATAATGCCTTAATGAGTTCTCAGACTGAGTGAAGGTCTGTTATGCTTTACAGGAAGCATGGTAGCACAGCACTACAAGGAGTGTGACTCCATGCTATGTGTGGCGGCGACTCCACCATGAGGTTCTCGAAGGAGGTAAATCCTCGACTATGTTAGCCAAGTCACAGCGGCGTAGCACCGCAAATAGGCAGTTGGCCTAATGCTGTATATTGAATTAAAGAGAGATGTAGTCAGCACTACAAAGAGGAGGTGTTCCTCATGTTACGGGTGGCACGACACCACAATGAGGTAAACCCGGCTAGGGATAAAGCCTCGGCCTTGCAAGCCATGTCGTAGCGGCGTAACACCGCACAGAAGCGTAAGGCTTCATGCTGGATAGTTTGGCACTACAAAGGGGCTAGACCTCATGCTACGGGTAGTATGACACTACGATGAGGTTCCCGGTGATTCGGGGTAAGGTCATCGGCTTAAGGCCATGTCATAGCGGCGTAGCACCGCAAAGGAAGCATTGGACGCTTCATGCCATGTCTCTTTAATAAAGAACTCACCTATAGTGTATGGACAAAGAGATATCAGGCCGTCTCTTGAGGGTAAATGTGTAGACGCCCAAAATACATACATTGAAATCCAGGCTGGCACAAGGCCTTTAATGTGCAGCCAGAAGCACAGATAACTACTTTATGTGAGTGGAAAAAAATTACAGCTGTGGTACAGAATTCAAGGCGTAGTCCATTCTTGTAGCATACTGTTGTTCAATCCATGCGGGAAGATTCAAGTCGTCAGCGACATTTATCCTAATGCATAATGGACAGTTATTATGTGGAACGCTTAACTCATATATATAGAGATATGTGGGAGATTGTTGGTGTTTTATTCTTTGAGTTGTGTGTTCACAACATTCTATTGTTAAAAGATAGTCCCACATCGGAAAATCACACCAATATGTATCTCTATATATTACTTATGAAGGAATAGAGAGATGCACATGGGTTGAGGCCCAATGGAGGGTGCCATGTGGGGGGATTTTACATAGAGGTGAGAATAAGAAACCAACTTTTGGCCATATGAAAATAGATTTAAATCTATTGGAGCTAAGTCCCGAAGGGGCTTAGCGACTCGGACTCGGACTCGGACTCGGGCTTGGGCTTGGGCTAATGGGCTTTTGAGGCTTAATGTGGCTTTTTGATGGCACTTTGCACTTAGCACGACAGCTCATCGCAAGACGCATTGTGCGCTTTAGTTGCGCTCGTGCGCGAGCCTTTGCGCGGCCCTGCGTGGCGAGCGGGACGTACGGAGCGTACTGAGCGTACTGAGCGTACGGGTCGTACGGGTCGAGCGGGTCGAGTGGGCCGTTCAAATTATGTAACGTCCGCGGGTCTTGTGGGCTCAGATCCGGAAATGGCTCAGATCCAGAAAATTCGGATCTGGCATTAAACCAGGGCGTGCGTTCAGAATTTGAAAAGTCCATCTCGTGCCTATAATATCAGTAGCATCTCCTCTCTCCAAGGTGACAAAAAAAAATACTCAGAAAATTTCCACAGAGAGAGAGAAGTGCTGCTGCTATTCCGAGGAGTCGTCGACATTTTTGGCCAGCGTTCTAAAGTTCTCTTCGAACTTGCTGGTTCCTGGAGGCTTGTCCGTAAGGCGGATATAGCTTTGAGCGCCGGTGATCTTTCACCCCAGCAGGCTTTCTTCTTCCTCTGTTGCCTTCGAGAATACTGTGGCTTCTCTTTAGAAGTTATACGGTTCTGTTGCCTTCGAGAATACTGTGGCTTCTCTTTAGAAGTTATACGGTTCAGTTGCCTTCGAGAAATATTACGAAATCTTTTTAGATTCTCGTAATACAACATCACCTTCTTTAGGGTGTTGTTGCTGGAAACATTGTCTTTACAATAGTTTCTGAAATCGTGTTTTTCCATCGATTGTTCGCCAAGGGACTAACACTTTTTATTTTTTTTAGACTTACATCCCACTTTTCGTCACTAAAAGTATTTTTCGTGACAAAACAAATACTTTTTGTGACAAAATGAATGTTTTTCGTGACGAAAAGTGGGATGGAAGTCTAAAAAAAATTAAAAAGAGGGATGTAAGTACAAATTCATATTAGCAAGTGGGATGAAAGTCAAAAAATCCCATAATTTTAAGGGGACCGTAAAAAAAATAATATCTCCCTATAAATTCAGCTATCCGTCCCAAATAGAATTTTGATTTGAAGGGGCTCAACCCTCATCGACGTACAATTTGAACTTGCACTATTTATGGGGCTGGGCTCGAGATTACTAATAACCGGATCCAATCCGATCCGACCCGACCCGATCCGACCCAATCCGACCCGAAACAACCTAAGGTGGAAGTAGCAATCAAGCCGACAGGGGTGGCCCACCAGGTAATTATCAGGTAATCTCTGCCTTTCATTTGTAATATCATTGTCGATGCTAACATCCCTTTTGCTTAAATGAGAGTTGGATATGGGACAATGTTGTAACGAAGAGAAGTTGACACTTTGAGACATTCTTATTTGACCAAGGATTTTATTTTTGTTTTTTATTTTATGTTTTCATGCTTCTATTACACAAAACCTCCATATTTTTTTGTTAATTAACTTTCTTATCAACATTTTCGTGAGATTATGAATCGGGTTGATGTTGTTGCTTCAGAAAAAATATACAAATGTTAAAGGCCACCCCATTTTTACTAAGGGTAACCCATCTACTAAGGACAACCATGGCTTTATATTTTTTACTAAGAGCAACCTAAAGTTCACAAGTTTACTAAGGGCCACCAAGAGGACTTTGAAGGATGACTGCAGTGACCGCCACAGCCCCCCTCCCCTCGCCTCCCTCCCCCCCGCCACAGCCCTACCTCCAGTCTGTGCAATTTTCTTATCAATTTCAATTGGCCAACAACTGATTCTCAATCAAAATCCATCAAAAAAAAAAGTAAAATAAAAAGTAGAAAGGAACAAATAGAATGAGGATTGAATCGAAATGGCATGATGAGACGACCCCGATCGAAGTAGCCATCGGAAATTTGATACGGAACAAGTAGAAATGAGAGACTGAGATTGAAGCAGTAGAGGGAGGATGAGTCAACGGAAAGAATGAGATTGAATCGAAATGGCATGATGATTCTTATAGCAAAGAACTCTTCTTTTCTCTCTCTCTCTCTCTCTCTCTCTCCCTCCCTCCGCTGATGTTCAGAAAGATCGAAGGAGACGCGATGATATCAAAGGAGTTTGATGGTCGCCTTCCCAACCTCTCTCTCTCTCTCTCCTCCTCTCTCTCTCTCTCTCTCACAGTTGGTACTAGGTTTTGGGATGGGTACAAATATGGTTGATATTGTCACCCGGGGTGCTCTAGCCGGTGGAAGAATGGCAGTCTCAGGGTCTGCCCGAGCCGCAGCCCCTCTAGCTCTCCTCCCTCACCGTGGATCGTTCGCGGGGAAGGCGGACTGCAGGTCTTGCCTGCAGTCCTGTCTTCACTTTGGACTGCAAGCAAGCCCTGCAGTCACTGTAGGTAAAAAAAAAAAAAAAAAAAAAAAAAAAAAAGAGAAAAGAGAAAAGATTGTCATCGAGGATTGCAGGCCTTGTCTGTAGTCCTGTCTTCACTTTGGACTACAGGCAAGCCTGCAGTCCTCGATTGACAGGAGTGGGGGTGGCCCTTAGTGTTTTCAAAATGGCAAACTTGTAATTTTTTTTATAGTTTTAAGTTGGTGGCCCTTAGTAAAAAGGGGTGACCTTTAACATTTGCCAAAAAAAATCTCCCCATTATGCCGGTAGTCCTTGGTGCCTCACCAAAAACATTTATTATTGGAATTTTTGACTTGTCCCCTACTTTGTTTATTCGATTTTACGGTGTACCCTACAGTTTTGCAAAAATGTACAGTACCCCTTACTTTGGACGGAATCCGTCAAAAAATATTTTTTTGGACCAAAATGCCCTTGTCTCATTCTTCTTTCCTCTCACCCACTCCCCCTCCCCCGCGGCCACCGCCCCCACTCCCTCCCCCCCCCACCCCCCCGCCTCTGTCGTGCTGCTTCCGTCGCTGCCGCCGCCGCCGCTGCTGCTAGCCGGAGGCGGGAAGGGGGGGAGCGGAGGCGGTGGCGGGTAGGGGGGGAGCGTACGACGAAGGCCGGGAGGGGGGGAGCGGGGGAGCGGGGGCGGTGGCCGGAGGGTGAGAGAAAAGAGGAAAGAGGAAGGAGACAATGGCATTTTGGTCCAAAAAAATATTTTTTTACGAATTTCGTCGAAAATAGGGGGTATTGTATATTTTTGCAAAACTGTGGGGTGCACCGTAAAATTGGATAAACAAAGTGGAGGGCAAGTCAAAAATTTCTTTTATTATTTTGGTACCAGAATTCTTTTATTAAAAAAATAGAATTCCACAAGAGTTATTATTATTATTTTTTTGTATAACAGCGCGCGTCTTTTTCCTCTTTTTAATTTTTTTTCTTTATTTTTTAATTTTATTTTATAGCAAATCAAACGTAATCTAAATCAAGAACATTAGATTCTTCTTTCACGACAACCATTTAGATCTTGAAAGTTGCATGCACATTCCTGTACCTATATCTTAACATTCCTTTGTGTATATCTCAAAGGCACTTTTACTTTTGTCATATCTTTCGTGAGGGCAATCGAGTTGCAGATGCTTTGGCTAACCATGACACTAATCCCTCAAATTTCATATGGTGGGATCTGCCTCCGAATTTTGTTATGACATTTTGTAATCATGACTGGTCGAGCCTTCCTAAATTTCGATTTACTTAGTTTCATTGTTGGTGAAAGTTTATAGACTTCCTTGTTAGGTAAGGTCTATGCCGCCGCCCCCCCCCCCCCCCCCCCCCCCCCCCCCGTCGTGAAGTACTTTTTTTTTCTTTCAATAAATCTCCCTCGCTTCGTCGAGGTTAACCAAAAAGAAAAAGAAAAAAGGTATCAGACGCCTTGTTAGCAATTACTCGAATAAAACTCGTATTATGCGTGAATTTTTCCGTATCTTTCAAAATGTATAATGCATACATACTTTTGAAATATTGAAATTAGCATGCAAATTTTAAGAATGTGAAGTTTTAAACATGTTATGTATAATTCATTAAAAAATTGGCACAAAAAATGTAGTGGAAACCTGTTTAATTAATCAAAATTTATAACATGTTTAAGTATATGAAGTTTCTAATCTCAATATTTTTATTTGACGAATATTTGAACGTATTTTAGTTGTACTGCGTCAATTCATACTCGTACTTTTGCCTCCCCCCCCCCCCCCCCCCCCCCCCCCTTTTTTTTTTTTTTTTTTTGTTTCGTCTGCCGAATTGCTAAGAAGCATCAGATGTATAGATGTATGTGTAATGTCTGAAAATTGAGATGCATTGGAAGGAGATTTAGTACACAAATTATAAGTTATTTTATAGAAAATTTAGATACATATATCTCCTTGCAACATAATTTCATGTATGATAAACAAAATATATTTATGTAATGAGAAAATATTGGTAGAGATAACACAAAAACATTTCTTCGTTTGTACCGAACTTTATAAAACAAAAAACTAGTCATATTATGAAAATTTCAGGATGTTAAGTCAAGATAGTACCAAAGTTCGAATATACTATTTCTTAATTGTCCCATAAGTAAGTCGAGTCAGCAAAATCAAAATTTTAAGGAATATTTTAGCAAATATTCCATTCAAAATATAAAAACTAGTATATGTCCTCATTATTTTTAAAAATTAGCAAATATTTCCATTTCTTTGTATGTAGCAAATAAAATTTTAAGATATATTTCCACTATTTAACCAAAATTTTGGATGGTTTACAAAGAATGAGATCATTTGCTAGTTTTTTTTTTAAAAACATTAGAAATATATGATAGTTTTTATATCTTGAATGGAGGTATTTACTAAAATATTCCAAATTTAATTTGCTTACCGTATTTTTTTTGGCAAAAAAAATAGCTATTTTGTTGCTTATAAATGCTACTACTACAATCTTTGTTGTAACACTTACAGTAATTTTGATGTATGTTTTACTGTAAATAAAGTTATGGAATATTTTAGTAAATATCTCCATTCAAAATATATAAACGAGTATATACCCCCATTTAAAAATAAAAACTAGCAAATACCTTCATTCCTTTTTATGGAACAAATAAAATTTTAAGATATATTACCACTATTTAACCAAAATTTTGGTTGATTTACAAATGAATGTGGGCATTTGTTATTTTTTTTAAATAGTGAAGATATATACTAGTTTTTATATTTTAAATGAGAGTATTTGCTAAAATATTCCTAAAGTTATTACTATCACAAAACTATGTTATTCATACTAGATTTATAAATTTTTTTAGTATTTTTTACAATCAAAATAATGACTGCAAAAACAAATTTATTACCAACCAAACACCCCAAAATTATAATTGACCAAATTTCAAGTGTGTGAGTGCAAAAAATCCAAATGAGTACAAGAAATAAAGTCGTTTTCTGGTGGCGACAGTGGCGCTTTCATATTTGCAGGGGCATTACAGTCCACTAAACAGCTTGAGCAAATCTTTAGTAACCTCAAAAAAGAAAAAAATAATAATAAAAAGGAAAAAAGAGATCTCAGTAATGTATATATATATATTTTTTTTCTTTTTAGATTTTTGACGATACATATAGAACTTTGTGCACATTGTATTGTATATATGTTGGACCCGCTATTCCACACACTCCTACCAAATAAATGTAATGCTATTTGTCCCTCCAATTTGTACCTCCAAACCATCCCTCCTTACGTGGCAGCTGACGTGGCATGTTGATGTGGCAGCTGACGTGGCAAATTTTAAAGTTAAAATTAAAATTAAAATTAACATTAACATAAAATTAACATAAATTAATGTTAACATTAAAATTAATATTAACATTAACATTAACAATAACAATAATATTAATATTAACATTAACATCAAAATCAACATTAACATTAATATTAACATTAATTAATACTAATATTAATATTAATATTAATATTAATATTAAATAATATTAATATTAATATTAATATTAAATTAACATTAACATTAATATTAACATTAATTAATATTAATATTAAATTAACATGGACAAAATTGGATAATTAATTTTTTGGGTTAAAACTTGCCATGTCATCGGAGGAATGTATTGGAGGGACAATTTGGAGGTACTATTACATAATATTATTTAATATGTTACGTCAGCTGCCACATAAGAGGAGATGTATTGGAGGGACAATTTGGAGGTGTGAATAGCATTACTCATAAATGTAAGAAATAATAATCTTTTATCAACTCCTACCAAATATAAATGAAAAAAATAATATCTCCCTTAATTTGATACACTGATCTTTCGCCACCAAACCATGAACTTATATATTTTTTTCGGTAACTATAAGAGCCATTTAAGTTCGGTTCTAATATATAATAAATGTTGTGATATAATTTACTGTGGGCATGTCTATATAGAGAGAGAGAGAGGGGTGGAGTGAACTCTTCCACTTGACATTTTGTGGTGGTTGAAATTGGAAGTTCAGATTTTTCTTTCTTTCTTTCCTTGGGTGGATTTAAAGAGAGATCCATGGTGATGATGAATTTGTTGCTACAACCACTTCTCGATTGATACTTGCAGAACACTTGAAGAAGGTGAAGAGTTAGTTCCCCATCAACTTATTGACACGTTTGGTTCATTTTATAGCATCAAAATCTCATCTTTCCAATTCTTTCCAAACATTTTCTTTGCAATCCTTTCTGGGTGTTGAGCTTCATCAATTTTGATAGGTTTATTGCACTTTTTCTTCCGTCTTTTATTATCAAAATCTCATCATTTGCATATTTTCAAATCGTTTTTCTTTGAAATCCTTTATGGGTTTTATTTATGTCAATTTTGATATGTTTACTTCCCTCTTATGATTAAAATCTGATAATTTTTATTTTCTTTGTTCATCTTCTTTGAAATCCTTTATGGGTTTTATTTATGTCAATTTTGATATGTTTACTTCCCTCTTATGATTAAAATCTGATAATTTTTATTTTCTTTGTTCATCTTCTTTGAAATCCTTTCCGTGTCTTCAAGTTCATCAACTTTCATATGTTTATTTCTTCTCAAAATCCAATCTTTTCTATTTTTAAATCAGTTTCTTTGCTATATGTTCATGTTGTTGTTGTTGTAGTTGGGTTCATCAACTTTCATATGTTTATTTCTCATCAAAATCCAATCTTTTCTATGTTTTAAAATCAGTTTCTTTGCTACATGTTCAAGTTATTGGGGGGAGTTGATTTGTTTCTTTCAATTTTGTTTTGTTTTGTTTTTGTTTTCCTATGATGGGTCATTCAAAAGCTTCTTTTTAAAAAAACTAATCTTGCGAAATCTTTTAAAAGATTCGATCTTGCCTTTACTGACACGAGATTGTGGCAATTTCTTAGCATTTCTATAATCTATATCATAAAAAATATAAATTAAAAAATTCCAATCATTTTCTGTGATCCCCGTTCTTGTGATTGGTGGCTTCTCTGTCCATTTGTTTTTGTTTTCCTTTGATGGGTCATTGAAAAGATTCAATCTTGAATTTTTTTTTTTTTTTACTGACATGGGTTTGTGACTTACTTGCCATACCAGCCACCACTGCTGTAGTTTTCACATGCTTTCTTTCCTTTTTTGGCTATCATCTGATCAATCTATTCATGTCTTCATGTGGGTTTGTAGCAAATTGATAAGATTCCACATCTTGAGCTGTTAATCCGGTCTCCTCATGCTTTCTTCCTTCTTAAGAGAGAAGAAAAAGAGGGGAATATGCTCTTTATCTGTTGTTTATTCCATTGCTCTCTACCTCTCCCGACTTCAAGATGCTGTCTCTCCATTTGCAGGTGACCTGGTCTTCCTACAATCCTACTGTGGACTAGGTTGGAGGAATGTGGATTCTCAAGTTTTAAGGATTTGTAAACTGCTCAGCTCTTTACTCCACATCTCACAAGTATTTTCTTATTCAAGAAGGAGAGAAGATCAAGAGGAGGGGGATGAATTAATTGGAGAACACTATACTTATTCACTTCAAGGGGATAAGGGTGGTGGGTGTCAGCCTAGTGCTCTGCTCTTTGTTTCAATTGTTTACTTATCTAGAGGCCAATTTATTACTTAACTGCCTCCCCTTTGCCATTTGCCAACCAACCGTTCGATTCCGGACTCCGTGGGCTCTGCCAGTGGCCGGGGAGACACAACCCCCCTCCCCCCCCTTTCGTTAGACCGCGAATTCCGGACTCTTGCCTAGTTAATTAGATATCCAACTCTCTCTTTTCCCCCCTCTTCTCCAACTCATTCCTTTGAAGGTTAGGTAGTTTCGCCGCTACAAAAAGTCCGTGCGTAGTTCGTCTTTATTGTAGCTGGTGAAGTTTGCCCCTGGCTGCAGGGGGAGTGGTATAGTTGGCAGGAAAGAGGTCTAGAACCATTTTGTAGCAATGAAGTATATGAAGCTTGGATCGAAGCCCGACTCATTTCAGACTGATGGGAATAATATCAGGTAAAAGTTTCTTTCAAGCTTACCTTCTATTTTGGATTCTCCCTGTGTGTGGATTTCTTGTTTTGCTATGAATTTGTGACCTGGGGGTTATGTCTATCTTGGAGTAGCAGAATGCATATGCTGTGTCGATATTAGGCTATGAAGACGACCAAATATCAAGTTTTATCACTGATTTGGTGATGGATTAACAATTATCTACACCAGTAGTTTGGTCCCAGCCTACTTTTGTGCACTCAATTTGGAATTACTTTTACGCCAAACTGACCAAGATCCGCTTTTCTTCATGTTACCAGTTTGTGAGTCTAATAATGGAGTATAATTATTAGACTCTCATGGGTCCTTGGTTCACTTTTCCATATGACATGTACCAATTTACTCAAAAGATGCTTTGATATTTTTTTTTCTCTCTATTAGTCCCCATCATATCAGTAACTTTGTGCTTTCATTGTTTGGATTTTATTGATCAGATTTACGCAACATAGTGTTTCTAGCTAATGTTAGTTCTGATTCTTAAAAGCGCCTTGTTTGCTCCTTCTGGTGTATCAACTCCCAGGCATGACTTTGGCGCAGTTAATAAGATTCCAAATTATTAGGCCAGAGATATCATCTTTAAAAAAAGTTTATGAAGAATTAGCTAAGGGTTTCATTAAAAGCACAATGTTCTCACCTATTCAAGTCAGTCAAAAAATGTCTACGGTGAAAAATTCCAAGTTGGAAGAGAAAGGATGCAAGTAATCAATGCAATGTTAGTCATTGTTAGACAATCAATTAAAAAGTTGTGAAGCTCTTCCACGGAGATGCTAGGCATATTTTACTTATCCAAAGTAGAGGTTGATATCTGATGGGCTTGTGTGAACTTTACAAGGCAAAGCTCTTTTGGAGTTTCACAAGTTTAAGGTTGATAATAACTCTCTTGGCTTGATCTGAGAGACATGATATGATAATTAAGGACAATAGAAATAATCTAAAGATGGTGGAAAGCTATCTTGAAGTGAACAATCTTCATAAACACTTTGAATTTTAGTACACTTTAAATTTTAGTAAGCGAAGGAAGTGTTAGAAAAGTCTGTATAGCAGCCTATCATATTGTTTGTCTACTATATGTGTACATCATAGTATCATAGGATCATACATTATCATGTGTACATCATAGTATCATATGATCGTACATTATCATGAGTTTTGGATGGTTTGTATTATAATGTGTCTGTGCATTTTCATTCATTCTTTGCAATTCTCAGCTTCTTTCGCTTCCTTGCGACTGTGAAACTCACTAAATTTTCAGACATACAAAATGAGGGAGTATGAAATCATGTTTTCACTGTCTTTGTCTCCTGCCTAAATTCTCTCATTCACAGTTCTTAACAAATCTTAGGTTTTTCATCTTCTCAAGCTCTTCTTCCATACGTGTATACCAATCCATAACAAAAATGTTTGCTCTCACGTGCTAATATCAAATATTGTCCTATGAGGCCTATGCGGTATGAAATTCTCTATATCAGCATACTTTCACTAATTTAATTCTCTTGGTTGCTGGTTTTCCCAGCTCATTTTTGTTCTTTGCATTTAAAATTAATATAATCATCAGAAATTCTATCCTGTGGTGCCAACATGTTCTGCAGATGTTAATGTCTTCAGCAATAGTTTACCTCTAGTTGGAGCTGCTAAAAGTTATTGATCTCTGCCTCTCTGCCTACTTTTGTTAACTGCATTTAAAATATGTTATTAGCTAAAAGTAACCAAGATCTGCTTTTCCATGTTCCAAGCATGATATAATAATTACAGGGCATGATGGTGATTAGGCTTTTGTGGGCCCTTGGTGTGCTCTGCACATGTGAAATTTATACATTACTCCAAAGAATATCATTGCATCCTTAAAAACAATATTTTATCTTCAGTTTAATCTGACCTTATAATGTGTGAAGTGTGAACCAAGTAGCTTGTCTGTGAGTTATGTTATGAATTGCACAGATTTGTCTTCTTTACATGGTTGGGCTTAAAATCATCTATTTCATGGGACGAAAATGGGGTTATTGAGTTATCCTTCACATCTTTGCCTCTTATAGTATAATTAGGTTGCCGAAGAAGAATGCATGGATGTAAAAAATTTATTTGCCACTGTCCTACGAAGGTTTCTATGAACATCTCAATCTCTTGATTGATCCCACACCTACAGGAAACACACAAATGAACTAAGACACCTAGAAGTTTTGATGCATTCTTTTCTTTTCTATGTGATATCTTGTTGATATTGAACTCAAGATTTGTTCTAGGAATTTTCTGATTTAAGATATTGTGTACGACCTAGGAATTAGGGATATTTTTATAAGCCAATTTGGTTGCGAGAGTTATAGTGATCTTTTGGTGATTCGATTTGATAATTAAATGCAATTTTTAGGGCAGCAATACAAAGTTATTATTATGAGCCTCGTGCACGGAGAATTGCTAAAAGATTCATCAAAAATAAAATCACATGGCAATGAATATTGAGAGAAAGTTGCAATGGCAACTGGTCTAAAAATTATGCTATGCCCCTATTATTTTTCTTTGTTGCTATAAAGACATGGCATACTGAAGTAACTTCTATCAGAATATGTAAAGCCTTAGCTGTCTGGGGATAGTACTAACCACATACATTAATCGGTATTCAAAAAATATGGCATGCTTAATATGCAATAGGTGTGAACACTATTGTTAGTACATGTCGGTCTTTCATTATTGTGAAGGTTCCTATATAGACTCTTTAGTTGTAGACCATGTGAGTCCGTGACTGATAAATGATGGATATCAAAATGGATAATACTGCTGTAGAACAGAAAAATACTAGACATTCCATATTGTGCTGGGGCCTAGTATATGGCTAAAGAATGATAGGTAGGGAATGGATTACTGACTGTGTCATTACACATTATGCTTGTTACGCCAATTTCAAATGCCTTGTTGGGTGCTTGTTGTTTCTTAGATCTCCTATAGCTATTATAGCCAATCCGAGTTGATTATTTTTGCTCTTGTTGCCAACAAACAAAACGATTAGATTAAAGCATGATAAAACTAAAAATACCAAATATTATCTGAAGAATCCTCCAAATTACTTCACTTGTAATAGCACACAATATTACAGAGTCAGTATAATAGCTTATTGTATTTTCCTATGCATATGATAGATAATGTTAGGTATTTTGATGTCTCAGAAAGTAAGATCAATTATCATTGTCTGAGTAAAACCTTATACAATAATTGTTCATATGTTGCGTACATCTCGACTCTCCCATTTAGTATAATATTGTATTAGTAGTGTGACTGAGTGCTGAAACCTAATTGTTCATATTAAGTCGTCTTAAACAATTTAGATTTGTTTTCTCAGTATCAAATATGCTCACCTTAATTTTCTCTTTTTCATTTGTTTTAATATCATATGCCCATTCGCTAATATTCATCAACCAATTAAAAGAAAAACTTAATTGTTTTATTTGTTGTATATGGCTCGTATACATGGCTCAAATGGAGGCAAGAGTATTAAAGCGACATATTGGCAATATAACATTGATATACCAGAAAGTGCATAAACGTTCCATCAGATTTGGACACAATTTGTGCTCAACAAGCATATTGTATATCGTTGACTCAGAATCAGGTCATTTCAGGGAATGGTTAGATCAAATATTGCTATTTCGACGGTCCAAATTGCTCTTGGTTTTGGGGTTTTGGGGGAGATCCTCTATAAAGCTCTCATCATGTACTAATTTCAATTGGCTTGAAGTTTTAAAAAAGGCTTTGCAAAAGAAATTTCTTAGAGGCCATTAAGGGAATCTAGAGAGGTTAAAGGATATCTCATTAGGAGAGGGTTTCACATTAGGCTTTGTGTGTGTAATTATTGTACGGTTTTTTTTTCTCTCTTATGGATTTAATAAAGTTATTTCTTTCATTGTCCCGTGGAGTCGATCGAGCTTGGCCGAACAATGTTAAATATTGCGTGTTTGTGTTTTTTTTTCTTGGTTGCTATTGTTCGACTTAATGTATTTTGTTATTCTCGTCATTGTAATGTTAATGTTTGTTGCTTCCGCCGTGTTTCATGGGATAACAAATGGTATTATAGATAAAGGGAACCGTCGCGATTTCAAATTCTTGGATCTAGGTTAACAGTAGATGATGACATTGGTTCTCTCCCTATGTTCCTATATTGAGCTTCTTAAAATTGTTGGTTCGTTAAGGTCCGAAGAATTTTTCTTTATTTCAAAATTTCGGAGGACGAGTAACAAATTAATAGCACTAGAGCGGGGTTTGAGATAGAGAAATTCAACGGAAGGAAACTTCTTTGTGGCAGAGAAGGGTCAAGGCTATCCTTGTGAAAGATGGAGTGTTTAAGGCTGTTTTCAGTAAGGAAAAAAGCTTGCTATTATGACAAGCGATGCATGGGATGACATGGATCAGAGGACACAAAACATGATAGAGCTTTCTTTGACAGATGATGTGATGTGTAATATTATGTCCAAGGCTTCTTCGGCCGGATTATGGTTGAAGCTAGAGATGTTGTACATGACAAAGTCCTTGCGTAACAAATTGTATCTCAACTCAATAAGCAATTCTACAGTTTATGCATGAAGAAAGGGGAATTTTTTTTAACCATCTAAACAGCTTTAACATGATTGTCAATGACCTTTTGTATTTCGAAGTAAAGCTAGAGGATGAGAATAAGGCACTTTTACTCTTGTCTTTGTTTCTGGAGTCTTATGACCATTTGGTGACAATTATCCTTTATAGAAAGGAGACTCTCGAGATGGAAGAGCTGACAACAACTCTTTTTAATAATGAGATTAAAAAGGCCAAATCCAATTAAGGAATAATCGGGATTGATTGCTAATGAAATGAGAAAGTTCGAAGAGTAAGGACTAAGGCAATAGTAGTCAAGAGAAGTCCAAATCATTCGAATAGGAGTGCAAACAGTCAGAGCACATGAAGAAGCAATATCCGAAGTATAAGCAATTGTTAGAGAAGAAGGGTAAATGCGTTAGTTCAAGCGGTCATGATCAAGACAGGGTTGCACAAGAAGTTGATGAGTTACCGTGTGATGTGCTACGGTGCATAGGGGGAAGGATACGTTATCTGAATTGTATCTCGAAGTAAAGCTAGAGGATGAGAATAAGGCACTTTTACTCTTGTCTTTGTTTCTGGAGTCTTATGACCATTTGGTGACAATTATCCTTTATAGAAAGGAGACTCTCGAGATGGAAGAGCTGACAACAACTCTTTTTAATAATGAGATTAAAAAGGCCAAATCCAATTAAGGAATAATCGGGATTGATTGCTAATGAAATGAGAAAGTTCGAAGAGTAAGGACTAAGGCAATAATAGTCAAGAGAAGTCCAAATCATTCGAATAGGAGTGCAAACAGTCAGAGCACATGAAGAAGCAATATCCGAAGTATAAGCAATTGTTAGAGAAGAAGGGTAAATGCGTTAGTTCAAGCGGTCATGATCAAGACAGGGTTGCACAAGAAGTTGATGAGTTACCGTGTGATGTGCTACGGTGCATAGGGGGAAGGATACGTTATCTGAAGCTTGGATTTTGACTCTGGGTGTTCATACAATTTGTCCGAGCATGGAGTGGCTAAACAGCTGTAAGTAATTCAATGGTGGTATCGTTCTCATGAGGAACAATGTGTCGGACGAAAATTTCAGTATACCACAGTAGGAAGAAACATATTGATGTGTGGTATCACAAGATAATGGAGTTGTGTAATAAAGAGATTGATCTTTAGAAGATTGATACTCAAGTGAATTCGGCGGACGTTCTAACAAAGGTGCATATGGAGAAATTCAAGTATGCTTTGACTTCTATTCAAGTACTTTGGTTGCAGGGTTGTAGCAGTTTTGCGGTTCTAGCCGAAGACCGTGTCATGGCAGTTTCTAGGTTATGAGCAAAGGCCGTGTTTAGTGTCCGTATTTAGTCTTGGAAAATATTGTGGTGATGGTTAGCGTGATTCTAGCCAAAGACCGTGTTGGTTAGGGAAAAAAAATCAAAGTTATAGCTAAAATTAAAGAAGCATGAAGTAAGTACTATGGACAACATTCTTATGAGGTGGTTAGTTGAATGACAAGCTAAGGTGAAGACCGGAGAAGTCCGGGAGGAGTCGAAGCAGCTATACGAGGCTCAAATAGAGCCAAGAGTATCAGGGTGGGATACCGCCGGTATACCAAAAAGTACAGAAACGTTCCAGCAATTTTGGGCACAATTTGTGCATAAGACGACATACCGCACGAATACTGTTTGCTAGAGATCCGACAATTTCAAAGAATGGTTTAGATCTAATGTTTCTACTTCGACGATCTAGGCTGCTCCTGGCTTTGGGTGTTTAAGGGAGATCCTTTATAAATCTCTCATGACCTAACTTCAGTTGGCTTGAAGTTGTAAGGAGGTTTTGCAAGAAAAAGTTCTTTGAGGCCATTGAGGGAATTTAGAGAGGTTGAAGGGGAGCTCGTTGGACATCCCGTAAAGAGAGTTTTATTACGGTTTGTGTATGTAATCCTTGTTAGGTTTTTTGTTCTGTCTTGTCGATTCAATAAGTTATTTCTTCTCTTGCCCCGTGAAGTAGGTCAAGCTTGACCGAACCACGTTAAATACTGCATGATTGTCGGTTTATTGTGTCTTGTTATTCTGTCATTGTAAGATTATTGTTTGTCGTTTCCGTAGCGTTTTGTGGGACAACATTATCAACTTCACTGGAAAACTTATCATATTAATGACTATGCAGGTTTGTGGCAACTGAGTTGGCGACTGACATCATTGTCAATGTTGGAGATGTGAAGTTTTATCTACACAAGGTAGCGATTTTACACTTGCTTTAAATTTGTTTTCTACATATTATTCCTACTGAAGTTATGTATCTGGTTTTAGTAGTACTGTTCTTTGTGACATAAAAGATCCACTTGTGGCTTTCAACCAGTTCTCATCCTTGAATCATTTTTTTCACTTATTCAAATTGCAGTTTCCCCTTTTGTCCAAGAGTTCTCGCTTGCAGAAGCTGGTAGCAGCTATTGACGAAGAAACCAATGACGAGATTGACATTTCTGACATACCTGGCGGCCCCACAGCGTTCGAAATATGTGCCAAGTTCTGCTATGGCATGACCGTCACCCTGAACGCCTACAATGTGGTTGCAGCTCGCTGTGCTGCAGAGTATCTCGAGATGCACGAGACTCTGGAGAAAGGTAACCTCATCTACAAGATTGAAGTCTTCCTCAATTCCAGCATCTTCCGTAGCTGGAAGGATTCCATAATTGTACTCCAGACCACAAAGTCTCTCCTGCCTTGGTCCGAAGACCTGAAGGTGGTCAGTCACTGCATCGACTCCATAGCTTCCAGGGCTTCCATAGATCCTTCCGAGGTCGAATGGTCTTACACTTACAACAGGCGGAAGCTTCCGTCCGAGAACGGTCTCGATGCACAGTGGAACGGTGTACGGAAACAACAGTCGGTGCCTAAAGACTGGTGGGTGGAGGACTTGTGTGAACTCGAAATAGATTCCTACAAGCGAGTCATAATGGCCATTAGAATTAAAGGGAGGGCGTCGGATGTGGTCATTGGAGAGGCTCTGAAGGCTTACACGTATAGGAGGATTGCTGGTTTCGGCAAAGGCAGCATAACCAACGGAGATGTTTTCAGAAACCGAGAACTGTTGGAAACTGTCGTTTGTCTACTCCCTACAACGACAGGTTCAGTTTCGTGCAGTTTCCTGCTAAAGCTAATGAAAGCTTTAAGTATGGTGGCGTCGGGTGAGAACTATAAGAAAGAATTGCGGAAGAGAATAGGACGACAGTTGCAGGAAGCATCGGTTTCTGATCTCTTGATTCCTAGCTCGGAAGGTGATGGCACTATGTACGACATCGACACCATTATGAGTATAGTACAGGAGTTTGTGATGCAGGAGCATGGAAGTGGTGAAACCAGCCCTCAGAGCTCTGGGGAGGTTCAGGAGGTCAGGAGTCCGGTTTTTGTTGCTGCCAGCGCTAAGCTGGCTGTAGCAAATCTGCTTGATGGATACCTTGCCGAGATTGCAAAAGACCCCAATCTACCTATTTCCAAGTTCATCGAAGTAGCTGAGATGGTATCTGGTTCGTCAAGGCCGGTGCACGATGGACTATACAAGGCTATTGACACGTTTCTCAAGGTAAGTTCCTGCAACCTCGCTATCCTTCAATCTTATAGCATCTCCAACCCTATTGTCTTGTTAAGTGTTGTGAGTCTTAGGTTGGCATGAGCTACAAGACAATGTCTTGTTTATGTGGCAAAATTATATCTCAAAAGACAATGAGATAGAAAAACTCTCTCCAATGCAAAAGTATTGAGGGGACAATAAAATGTATTTTTTCCAACTTCCAAGGCAACTTTTAAGACAACTACTCATCTTCTTTCTTTTTTCTAATATTTTTTATTCATAATTGATGACATGGAAGAGAAGACATTGTCAAATGCATTGTCTAGAACAAGACAATCAACTTCACAATGTCTTCTTTAATTTTTGCCACATAAGCTTCACAATTGACTTGACAATTGCATTGGAGAAGAACTTTTGAATAAAATTTTGTCATTCCTATGTGGCAACAACTTTTTTCCAAAGTCACAATAGGGTTGGAGATGCTCTTAGATTGCTACTTTTAGGATTGAAGCTAAGGGTGCGTTTGATTACGAGGTGGAAAATAAATTAATTCCACGAAATTATTTTACTAGGAAAAAAATTCATGGAAAAAAAGCCACGGAATTAATTAGGGTGTTTGATTGTCGTTATTTTCCATGAAAAATAATTATTTTCCATGAAAATTGATATTTTACTATGGGCTGGGCTAGTTTTAATTTCCACCACAAAATATACGCTGTCAAACACTACAATTGGTGGAAGATTTGTGATGGAAATATTTTCCATGGAAAAGAAGCTCAATCAAACACAGCCTAAGAGAATTTTTCATGCTCTACATATATGAAAATATTAGCACATGGGTAAGACCCTAGTCTGCGTGTTTACATCTATGTTGCATGAACATGGCAAATGGTGACTGAAATCTGTATCGTGTCTGTACCTGTATCCATATCATTCAACATAGTTAGACTAGGTATGTACCTATCTGAAAATTTCAATATCCAGTATCCATATTGTGTCCTTACGTGTCTGTGTTCATGCAACGTAGGTATATCCCTCATTCTTGTTAGGCCTTATATTACTCGGTAAGAACTCATCAAAATTAGCATAACTTCAGTCCTGTTACATCATTCTAAACTTCAAACACCAATCACCACATCTTTTCTAACTGGGATCATATTCGACTCTACGTCATTTTTCGGTGCAATTGATGCATCTCCTGCACTTCTTATTTCCTCACTTCCTTTGACTATGGTAAAATCTTAATCACATAGCATTTGGTATAATACATGCTGTATCTTTTTCAAGGAAACCACTTCTCCCTACATTAGGGTTAAGGCTGATTAGATATTGACCCTCTCGAAACACTGCATTAGCAGGAGCCTCGTGGCATTGTGATGCACTTTTCTGTATGCCGAATCTTAATTGTTTTTCTTGATCCTTGAGATGTTCAGTATCTAGATCCTTCTCATAACCTCTCCCTAATTTTATTTTTTGTGACAATCCCTCCAAAGTCGTAAAATCATAAGCTTTCTTGCTACTTCTAAAAATTCTCTGGGACTGGCAGGAACACCCAGGTCTGACCAAAAGTGAAAAGAAGAAGATATGCAGTCTAATGGACTGCAAGAAGCTCACTGCAGATGCATGCTCGCATGCTATCCAGAACGAGAGGCTCCCTCTCCGCATGGTGGTCCAGATCCTCTTCTTCGAGCAGGTAAGGGCGTCCGCTGCATCATCTACCGCCCCTGCCGGTGGATCCGATCCCCCGGGCAGCACTAGATCACTGCTCCCTCGAGAGAACGGCGCTTCCTACGAGAGCTCAAGATCCGCAGCAACGACCAACACGGAGGACGAATGGGACGGCGTCCACATTACTGGCGATCTCACGTCGCTCAAGTCTAGGAACCTGGCAGGTAGTCGACGTGGAGGTGGGGCAGGGAGCGAGCGGAGCAATGGGAGCGGCGACGCTAACAGGGCAGCAGGAAACGGGAAGGTGAAGGGAGTGCCGATGCCAAAGAAGTTACTGAGCAAGCTGTGGACGAGCAATAAGGGGCATGCTGCTGAAAATAGTAGCTCCGACACGTCAGAGAGTGCCGGGGGTTCGACCAATCCAGAGGAGACCAAGTCTACCCCTTCGGGAAACACAAGACATTCGGTTTCGTAGTTAACCGTGAAGGGATAGCATTGACACTGATGCCGTCGAGGTCTCACCGTAGGTTTGTGTCGTTATGATTTTCCGGTGTTGTATCACAGAGAAAGGAAAGGATACGTGCATTTTAGTTTCTGATATAAGGTTAAGGAGGGGGGAAAGGAATTGGTTGGATGTGAATGTGGTTTGTACTGTCGTCGACGGACTCTTTCGGGTCGGGTTGGGGGCCAGTTAGGTCAGAATGATAGCAAGAACTAGCAATGGTGGCATTTGAACAAACCCTAACATACCATTGTTGATTTCATGAAGCTCTAGTAATACCTGAAGATTCTACAGCAGAAAGAAAACTGACAGCCACCAAGTTCTGTCTGCACAAGTCCTTCTATTGTAACTTTTCTCCAGGGACAGGACCAGTGAGGTTTCAGTTGTAAACTTGTAATGGTGTTGAGTTTGTTATGAACTCCCTTGACTGATTTTGTGCGTGTCTGTAAATCTACTTAGGCCTCGTTTGGTGCACTGTAATGTAATCGTAACCGCAATGTAATCAAATGGAAAAAAAAATAAATCTATTTGATTACATTGCGATTATGATTACATTACAATGAACCAAATGTGGTCTTAGTCTTTACTCTTAATTTGATTGCCAAAGACTTGTGTCATAGCATACTGTGGTACCATTAGTATTAGAGTTTGCTTGCCAGTCTGAAAATGTACATCCATTGGTGAGGAATCAAGCTAGGTGAAGCAAAATTTTTGAACTAGCAACTGGTGAAGAGTGTGCCAGAGTGTGGTACAAGCATGTGTTTACTTGATTGTCGATAACATGTTTCTTTCCTGGAAGGTGCCAGTCTTTGAGAGTTTACTGTACATAGGTCTCGATAACTTCACTGGTACTACTGAGTTGTATCGGTAACCAGCATTGGAAGTTCCATAAATAACAAAAATCCCAGTGGAACTCGTGAGTTCCTAATTTTAAAGACTCGGTCATTAATACCCGTTGGATATTACATGCATCTCATTTCTTAACTTTTTTCGAGGACCTAGAGAGAAAAAGTCGAGGGCTACGTGTCATAACCACATTGCAAGTTGCTATTTGAGTTTTTGTAGTCGGAATGAATCGATAAGTTGATAAATTTTATGACCGGTTGTCAACTAAATTATTCTTATGTTAAATTTCTAGTCAAAATAACTATGAGCAAGATGGGACCTTACGGCCGCCATATAAGAAGAGTTGGCTTGTAGGTGAAAACCTTGTTTTTTGGTCGTGCAGTTTATGATGCATGCTCGGAAAAATCTTCTGCCACCAGCTTAAGATGAAGATTTTGCTTGACAACATGGAAGTTATCATGAACGTACGTAAATATAACCTTATTTGGTGAATTATATGAAATTCAGTTCTATTTCAAACTTACAATGGTAGGTCATAGGTGTCTCCAACGCAACCACCAGTCCAATCCCTTGTTAGCAATCACCCGAATAAAACTCGTACCACACGCGAATTTTTTCTTATCTTTCAGAGACGTATAATACTTTTCTACTTTTGACAGATTCAAATCAGTACGTCAATTTTAGACATAGGAAGTTTTAAACGTGTTCCATATAAATTATTGAAAAATTTGACACAAAAAACGTGGTGGAAACCTGTTTAATTAACCAAATTTGACAACATATATAAGAATATGAAGTTTTTAACCTCAATATTTTTATTTTTTGAATATTTGACTGAATTATTGAACGTATTTTATTTGTACCGAGTCCGATTTGTACTCGTACTTTTGCCGTCTTGAATTTTTGTTGGTTGCCGAATTGCTAACAAGGGTCCAATCTACCAGCTCGACCCGGAAAAACCTTGTAGAAAATAATAGTTGGTGTAATTTTATTGATGGACTACTTCACTACTTATAGGGAGTCTAGCTCCTCTACATACTACAAATTCCGATGTGGGACTAAAAGTCCCTTATTGATTCTCAACACTCCCCCTCAAGATGGACGATAGATATTGATCATCCCCATCTTGTTACATAGCTTCGACAGACTTAATGAACTAAGACCCTTAGTCAGACAGTCTGCCACTTGTTCTTCTGAGCGGACATGGCCAATCTTCAGTATCCCTTGCTCCAGCTTCTCCTTGATAAAGAATCGATCGATTTCGATGTGCTTCGTTCTGTCGTGCTGAACCGGATTATTCGCTATACTTATTGCGGCTTGACTATCGCTCAGAAGATGCAACGGTGTCCCCTTATCCAACTTCAACTCTGTCAGCAGTGCTTTCACCCATAGTAGTTCTGACACCCCTAGAGCCATTGCTCTGTATTCTGCTTCAGCTGTCGACCGTGCTACCACTGACTGTTTCTTGCTTCTCCATGAAACCAGGTTTCCTCCTACAAAAACACAGTACCCCGTGGTAGACCTTCTATCGTCTATGCAGCTTGCCCAGTCTGCATCACAGTATCCCTCAATATCTGTGCATCCATTCTTCTTGAACCACAGTCCTTTTTCCGGCGTCCCTTTCAGATATCTTAGGATCTGAAATACTGCATCCATATGATCTTCTTGGATCATGCATATAGCGGCTTACAACGCTTACTGCAAATAAGATATCAGGGCGAGTATGCCCTAGATAAATCAGTCTGCCTACTAGCCTTTGATACCTTTCGCGATCAACAGGCTCTCCTGCTTCTGCTCCCATCTTGCACTTCTGGTCAATTGGAGTGACTGCTGCTCGGCATCCCAGCATTCCTGTCTCCTTCAGTAGATCTAGTACATATTTCCTTTGTGAGAGAACAATTCCTTGTTCACCATCACACACATCGATACCTAAAAAGCATCTCATCTGTCCTAAGTCCTTCACCTCAAACTCCTTAGCGAGTTTCGACTTCAGCTTAGTGATCTCATCAGCATCATCACCTGTGATCACTATATCATCCACATATACAGCAAGTATAGTTATGTGGCCTCTTGCATGCTGGAGGAAGACCGTGTGATCTGTATTTGTCTGATGGTACCCCATGCCAGTGACAGCCTTTCTGAATCTGTCAAACCAGGCTCGAGGAGATTGCTTCAGCCCGTACAGCGACTTCTTCAGTTTGCACACTTTTCCATGTGACGTTCCTTCACCTGAATCTGACACAGAGTAGCACCCCGGAGGAGTCTCCATGTATACTTCTTCTTGTAGGTCTCCATGAAGAAATGCGTTCTTTACGTCTAACTGGTGTAGCTTCCACCCATAGTTTGCTGCAATGGAGACCAGCGTTCTTACGGTACTCATCTTCGCTACTGGGGCAAAAGTCTCATCATAGTCGATACCATATGTCTGGGTATAGCCTTTTGCAACCAGTCTCGCCTTGTATCGTTTAACTTTTCCTTCTGGTGTCTCCTTCACTGTGTAAACCCATTTGCATCCCACAGCTTTCTTCCCTTCAGGTAATGGCACCAGCTCCCATGTCTTATTTTTCTCTAGTGCCCCAAGTTATTCCATCATTGCAGCTTTCCATCTTGGGTCCTTCTTTGCTTCCTGCCAATTCTTAGGTAAAGAAGTGGAGTCTAACGAAGTGAGAAAGGCTTGATAAGTCGGAGAGATATTAGAATAAGACAAGTAGTTGGCGATATCATGTACATAATCTCGATAACGAATAGGAGCCTTTCCCGCATTAATGCGAGAAGACCTCCTTAAGGGAGCAATGGGAGGTGGGAAAAGCATACCATCCGAGTCGGAGAGACCCGCTTCTGAATCCGAGTGATCCGGTACGGGAGTAACATCTTCAGGAGTTGGGGCAGGAGTAGACGAGGGACTTGGCACATTTGGCACAGGACACGGCACAGTACTGGACCTCTGCTGTCGTCTTCTGTACACTTGGAGCTCTTTTTCCCTTGTCTGCTTCTCCCCCTGCGTAATATATGTATCGTCTTCTTCATCCTCCGTATCGGTATTACTGATGCTTTCTCCTCTTTCCTTCCAATTTGCAACAACAGGACAAGGTACCGATCCGACGACCACGCTTGGACGTATTATCTCCCCCTCACGGCTAACACCCGCTGTGTTAGGTGTGTTTCCAAACACGGAGCCCTCATCTGAACCATAATATGGTTCCACCTCTCTGAATGTAACGTCCATGCTTACAAACAGCTTTCGTTCTACCGGGCTCCAGCATACATACCCCTTCTGTGTCCCGGTGTACCCAACAAAGACACACTTAACTGCTCTAGGATCCAGCTTACCAACTCCAGGTCTGTTATCATGGACAAAGCATACACATCCAAATACTTTCGGAGGAACGGTGTATGCAGTTGTCCCCGTGAGCATTTCCAACGGCGTCTTCCAGTCCAGCAATTGAGAGGGCATCCTGTTGATGAGATAAGAGGCTGTCAAGACAGCCTGCCCCCACAAGTATTTAGGCACATTCATAGCTAGCATCATCGTCCAAGCTACTTCCAGCAGGTGCCTGTTCTTTCGTTCTGCAACACCATTTTGAGCCGGTGTATATGCACAAGAGGTTTGATGCAGTATGCCATGAGAGGATAAATATACAGCAAACCTCGTATGGGTATATTCCGTCCCATTATCCGACCGGAAACACTTAACACGAGCATTATATTGTGTCTTTACGCGTTGATGTAAGCTCTGAAATGCTTCAAAAACGTCACTTTTATTCTTCAGTAGGTAGACCCACGTTACGCGGGTAGAGCAGTCAATAAAAGTGACAAACCATCTATAACCGTTAACACCGGTTGTAGGACAAGGACCCCACACATCTGAATGAATCATATCAAAAGCAGCAATACATCGATGCCCAGAACTCACATAGGAGCTTCTGGTATGTTTTCCCAACTCACAAGCATCACAAACTAACAACTCTTTATTCGCTTTTTGATATAAGGATGGAAACATGCGACTAATAACAGAAAAGAAAGAATGTCCTACACGCTGATGGTGTAGGAGTAGCTCGGCTTCGACACTTCGACTTCGGACTTCTGGATGTGTGTCTGCAACCAATGATGCCAGTGCTCTGTCCAGACCGTTCCTGTCCAAGTACCATAGACCCTTATGCCATGTGCCAGTGCCCAGTCGTCTTTCCGTTCCCTTCTCCTGAAAGATTACCTTAGGAATATCAAATGAAACAGTACAGTTTAGATCAAGGATAATGGCGCTAATGGATATAAGATTGACAGGAAAGGAAGGAGCATGTAAGACATTAGATAGAGTGATGGAAGGAGTGCAATCAATAGTGCCTTTACCCATAACAGGCCCGGAGGTACCATCAGCAGTCTGAATGCTTTCTGGCGGCGTTAGGTTAGAGTATTCCCGGAACTCACCTCGGGACCCCGTGACATGGCGGGATGCCCCAGAGTCCATAATCCAGACTGGCTGAGAGACAGATGCAAGAGCACGCGGAGGTATACCGTCACTGGTTTGGGAAAAGTAAGTGCAGTAATCTCCTGAGGTGGGCGGCACCTCAGAATTGACTTGTCGGTCACCAGAACCAATCTTTGAGCCCCGCAGTTTCTCAAGAACTTCTCTCTCAAATGGAGTTATGTTCGCCAGCTGATTGTCCCGGCCTTCATCCGCCAGATTCGCCGTGTTGCCTCCAGAGTAAGTGCCCCTTCCACCAGTGTAGCTGCCTCGACCACCTCGTCGTCCACCCCGACCATGGCCCCGACCACGCGAGGAACTCCGTGCTGGTTTTGGGCAAAAGCGGATGTAATACCCTGTGTCACCACAGTTGTGGCAAACGCCTCCCGCAGAAGGAGGCTGGTTGAAAGCAGCAAGAGCAGATGTGGAAACTCCGACTTGCTCCCCCTGGGAGATGCCCCTGGTGGGCATCAGCTTCAACCGTGCTTCTTCTTGTGCCATGGCAGCTATGGCATCCTCTAAGGTCGGCAGCTTCGGTTGCGCAAGAAGTACATTCCTCCGTTGCTCAAATGCAGGGTTGAGCCCCTTCAAAAACTTCATCATCCGTTGCCGCGAGATATAATCCAGAAATTTTTGGAAATATTTTACGAAGGACGGTTCAACCCGAGCATCCTCCATTCCAAGAGGATCATAATGGTCAAGATCAGACCAGTACTTCTTCAACAAGGTGGCGTACTCAGATATGGTACGATCGTCTTGGACTACCCGCTCGAGTTCATCCTGCAGTTGGAAGACTCGCATTGGGTTACCTGAACCGGAGTACATATCTTTCAATGTTCTCCAGATATCAGCAGCTCCCTCCATTGCTTCAACATTATCCGACACTTGATCGGTTAAAGAGGCTGTCAACCAACCAGCCACGACATTGTTGACAATCTCCCATACAGCAAACTCCTTCGAGGAGTGATCGACCGGGGCCTTGGTGTGGCCATCTACATAGCCAACCAAGCCACGTCCCTTCAGCGTCCGCATCGCCTGTCGCGACCATTTTAAGTAGTTGGTCGTGCCTTCCAGCTTCGTCTCCAGTTTGTCCAACTTCCCCATTCTATACGGTGACGGATCCACATCAGTATGGGTCACGCGTGAGGTTGCCTCCGGTAATCTCTTGGTCAGGAGATCCTCGACCAGGGCCTTCATCTCTTCTGCTGTCAACTTTCCATAGATGGAATCCATGATTTCTGCAACTGTAATCAGTGAGGTTTTGTTGTTTCCTGAGTCATCGTCGTTTGCTTCGTCTTCGTCTTAGTCAGCAATCTGCTGTGAATCCTGATCTCAGGTAGCGTCTTCGTCAACTGTATATTCTGATAGTTGAGATAGAGATCAGGGGGGAAATAACAAACTAGCTTCCTCACTGATATGTTGGAGTGTATGCGACCAACTAGAACCGCGTCATTATGACGTGTTCGGACAGCCCAAACTTAGTTGCGCCTCCTTGCATGGCGAAGTATGCAGCACGCCGCAACAGAAATCCTAGAAGGATTCTGAGTGTACGAAAATCTAAAGAGATTTCGTAACAGAAGCAAGACGAAAATCTAAAGAGATTTCGTATGCGTAGCAGTAGGTCTTCTAAAGAGAAGATACTGAGTCTCGAAGGCAACAACAGTAGAGCTTCTAAAAAGAAGGTACTGATTCTCGAAGGCAACTGCAGTAGATCTTCTAAAAAGAAGGTACTGATTTTTATTTTATTTTTTATTAATTTTTTTGGCGGCTAGGGTTAGGGTTAGGGTTTTGATGGGGCTGCTGGGGTTAGGGTTAGGGTTTCCATGTCAAGAGTGGGAGAGGGAGGTAGGGGGGGTACTGCTCCGGGAGGGGGGGGTCGGGCGGGGGGGGGGGGGGGGTATTGCTCCGGGGGGGGGTCGGGGGGCTGCTCCGGGGGGGGGGTCGGGAGGGGGGGTTGGGGGGAGGGGGGCTGCTGCTCCGGGGGGGGGGGGGTCGGGGGGCTGCTCCGGGGGGGGGGGGTCGGGAGGGGGGGGGGGGGGGTTGGGGGGGGGGGGGGGGCGCTGCTGCTCCGGGGGGGGGGGGGGGGAAGAGAGAGAGTTAAAATTATTATTATTATTTTTTTTTGTGGAGAGAGAGAGAGAGTTATGGCTCTGATACCATGTAGAAAATAATAGTTGGTGTAATTTTATTGATGGACTGCTTCACTACTTATAGGGAGTCTAGCTCCTCTACATACTACAAATTCCGATGTGGGACTAAAAGTCCCTTATTGATTCTCAACAAACCTCTCTTTCGGTTACATCAGCGACAGGGGAGGAAGTTTTTGCTCTCTAGGCTTCTTCTTCAAATCTATCTGCACTACCAGCCATGGCTGCAATGGAGAATCCAAGCTTAATGGGTTCTTATCTAGCACCGATCGATGAATGTCATCTCAATCAGGGGGTTGTTCTATTCAGAGCTAGTTTTGGTTGTCCCTTGAGTCTTATTATGCGCCGATTCTGGAGGATAAGCGGGGGGGGGGGGGGGGGGGGGGGGGGGGGGGGGTGCAATTCCGAAATCTTAATTTCTTGTATTTGTTATTGCTCCTCCTCACTATCATCCCTTGGTATACTTAATTTCTTGTATTTGTTATATATGGTTTATGCTTCCTAGAGCAAATTAATGTTACTGTTCAAAATTCTGATGTGGTCTATGCTAGCTATCATCGCATGCAATCGAAAAATAAATAACGCTTCCTATGTTTTTTCACTTATGAAAATGTCCCTTGGCCATATATAGTTGTGCATATTTGAGCTACAATAGCTAATTGTAACCATAAATGAACTCAACATCAAAACTGTAGGACCTTTTTTCTTTGCATGTTTTGATGGGCATAATCATTTTTATAATGGTCGCATAGAATTTGAATTTTTTTTTTCTTCTAAACATAAAAAAATTAGGTCGGAGTCACTCAACCCTCTTTGTTTTTAAATATAACCATACCGTCTGCCACTAGTTTAAGCTTCCGAAGGTTTAATCAATAAAAATGTGTATACTCCCATAACACTACCAATTATCTTAGTCAGTTGATAGTTTTTGAACCCTCTAATATTTCAAAGAGTCCATCGGAATTAAATATTAATGTCATTATCATCATCCAACTTGTAAGTTTATTACTGAGATTTAGAAAATTGATGAAGTTGCTATAACTTTTGTCCAGTCATCAAGCCACCTAAGGCATGGATGGAGGAGATATTACTAATCGCATGCACACACTTCAACTTCATTATATCTAGACAAACTTTACACTTCGTAGAACTAGATAAACGAAACACACTTCAACTTCATTATATCTAGACAAACTTTACACTTCGTAGAACTAGATAAACGAAATACAAGTCACAAATAGATACTTATTTCAAGGGAAGATGACACAAATTGCCCAAACAAACTGTCCAAACAATTATAACCAACCATTGTTGTCATCACCCATGCACCATGCAACATTATACCGCATTCCTTCTTGGATGTTCTGTAGTCTCCTGCAGGTTTCCCTTCTAATATTACTCTCGCATTCCTTCTTGGATGTTCTGTAGTCTCCTGCACGTTTCCCTTCTAATATTAGTCTTCTAATATTAGTCCCAACCTTTTTTAAGATATCTAAAACATACATATGGTAAAAATTGTCTAACTATTTGACGGTATTTTAAATGTCATGAATCAAATTCATAATTAACTTCAAATTTGAACAAGATTATGATTTATATATAATATTATCAGAAAAGCGTAACATCATATCATAACTATTGATTGCTATATTCTATCTGCAAATAATTATAATCATATTCGAAGATATAGTTATTGTCATACTCATGTATCAAACGATTCAATACAAATAGTGTACAATCTCTAATCATACTCAACACAACTTCACATGCAACTAACAAGAACATGGAAGAAGGTTGACTTACCAAAATAATCGATAATTTCATAATCAACAGTTAATCCATCAAATAATTAAATTTAAATTCTCTTTCATATATAATTTGCAAATCCTAAAAATTCCAAAAATCAACCACATAAAAACAAATATTAATTATTATCAGATTGACTTACCAAAATAATTAATAGTTAATTTCATAATCAACAGTTAATCCATCAAATAATTTAAATTTAAATAGTCTCTCGTATAGAATTTGTAACTCTTAAAAATTCCAAAAATCAACCATAAACATCAATTATTATTATTATTATTATTATTATTATTGTATTGAATGTGTATAATGTTTGTTTCTCGTATAACATACAACAAATAAACTATAATTTTCTCTATTTCTTTGAAATTTCTTAAAGTGTTTTTTATAAAATTTTATATCAAACTATATAACTACCTTAATCATGCAATATAACTTTATTTCAAATTATAGTACATCTTATAATATAACTTCCAACTTCTCATAATGTTTATATCGCGATCATTAATTATCATGTGAAATTATATCAAACTATATAACTACCTTAATCATGCAATATAACTTTATTTCAAATTATAGTACATATTATAATATAACTACTATTCTCATTTTAGTTTCTTCCAACTTTTTATATCGCGATCATTAATTATCATGTGAAAGAATAAAAATGATATAAGATAGCTATATATAATATTATAGAATGTAGAATGGGTAGATCATCTATATGCCATGAACTCGTCACTACCAAAGAATGAAAATGTCAAGGATGGATTGGTAATAAGTTATACAAAGTCACAACAATCTGATTTTATTTTTAAACATGCTGATTGTTTTCCAAACAAACATATTTTTAACTTATTTATAATCAAATATTTTGATTTTTTTCAAATAAAGTTAATTTCTTTTTTATTAGACCAGGATTCTCGTAAAATATCCCTGGCTGGCCACATATTATCACAAGGATGGATATTCCTTGAGAGAAGAAAGCTATGAACATTTCTTATCAATGTATAGTTGTTAGATATGGTAGCAAACATGAAGGTTCAGATCAGGTCAGGTTGGGAGAGCATATCTAAGGTTTACTGAACCCGATTTTAAATGACATCATCCAAGTCCAAAAAAGTTGCACTTAGGCCACAATTGCGGATAGGGGTGGGCACGGGTCGGACCGGGCCCAAATTTGTTGGACCCGGACCGGACCCGTTACTTGGCGGGACGGGGCAGGATGGGTCCAAAAAATATTGGACCCGGACCGGACCCGACCCGTTTGAAACGGATCCGAAACGGGTCGACCCGCGGGTCCAAACGAGTCCAAAAAAAAGTTAAAAAAAATTCTATAATAGTAAACATTACATATATTATATTGTCTATAAGAACAAAACAAATCTAGTGTCTTCCCAAACTTCTAGAATTTGTTTAGTAAACAATAAGATATTTTATTATGTATAGACTATAATAACAAAAAATGCTAAAAATTGATATAAAAAAAATATATACTCCTAGAAACGGGTCGGGCCGGGGCCCCGTTTATTTTGAAAATAGGACCCGCCCCGACCCGTTAATGTCACACGACCCGTCCCAGCCCGTCCCGTTTAAATTTCAAAATTTAGGAACTGACTTGTTTAGACATTTTACGGTTCGGGCGGGGTCGAAACCGCAGGTCCTAGAACCGTATGCCCACCCCTAATTGCGGAGCATGGGCGGACACGTGGGCATTCGAGAAATCTCATGGGTTGGATCATTTTTTTATGTTGGATTAGATTTAAGAGTCATGAAAAAAAAATTATTTGCTTTCCCATATTCTACATCATTAATAGTTATTACTATCATGTTCCTCTCATATTCTACATCATTAATAGTTATTACAAGTGGACAGAACAAAGAGAAAACAATCACTACTAAAATATATCGAATTAGCGACTACTATATCCGTCGCTAATCCGTCGGTAAATCAACTTAACGACGGCTAACCGATGGAATTTGGCTGGAAAAATCCGTCAGAAAATACGTCGTCGCTAAACAAAATCCGTCGCTATTCTGTCGCCATTCGACTGCTTAGCGACGGCTTGCCGTCATCAAAGATCGAACATTTAGCGACGGCTAGCCAACGGATTTCCGTCAAATCAATTATCGAAAAGTTTTTGATACTACTTTTTAGTGACGGACAGGTCCGTCGGTAATATGCCGGTAACTGCGTATCATAGATTTCTGATACGAAAAATCTGACGCGAATTCATCGCTAGCCGTCGCTAATACTCGACAGAAGAACGACGGTTTAGCAACGGAATATCGGTCGCTTAGGTTCTGAAAATCTTTATATTTTCAGAACCTTGTCGACGGATAATCCGTCGCTAAATCGTCGCTCAGTCGTCACCTTTCGTCGCAAGTCCGTCGCTAACTGGAAAATTTTTGAATTTTTTTTACATAAAACATAGCATTCCCTGTTCGTACAACATCCGAAACATCGAAACATCACAATATACATCATACCTCATACAAACCCACAAACCAATATACCTCACACACCAATATACAAATATTTATCACAAATACATCACACAAACCAACATACATCTATGAACCAACAAACCAATATACATCACACACCAATATACAAATATCTATCACAAATACATCACACAAACCAACATACATCAACGAGACCCGGAGCAACCCTCCGTTGAATTTCTATATAATAAAAGTCTACGTAATAGCATCCAAAAACATCCAAGTCTATAAAATAACCATGTCTAGAAAATAAAAATCCGTCAAGAGTTGTAAAACCATCCAAGTAAAACCCATAAATAAGTCTACCGGAAACAAATCCGGTCAAAAATCATATCATATATATATATATATATATATATATATATATATATATATATATATATATATATATATATATATATTGTCCCCTACGTACGTGCAGAGAGATCTCCCTCCTCAGCCACTGCGCATAAGTAGGATCCACGCCAGCAAGATCAATATCCAGAGGAGATGGATAACTGGAACTCCCGGTGCAACTGCCCTCTGGTGCCAGCAAGACCGATATCATTACTCATAGGAATAGTCCGATACCGATTCCGATACCGATACTTTGAACCTTGATACTAAGTTTATATATATACTAATTTATATACTAAGTTTATATTCCGATGCCGATACTTTGTGTGTGTGTGTGTGTGTGCGTGTGTGCGTGTGCGTGTGTGTGCGTGTGCGTGTGTGTGTGTGTGTGTGTGTGTGTGTGTGTGTGTGTGTGTGTGTGTGTGTTACTACCAGCCCCGGCCCCCAACCCCCACCCCCACCACCGTGACCCCCACCCCCACCCCCACCCCACCACCGCGACCCCCACCCCCACCCCACCACCGCCGATCGCCATCCCCACCACCGACCCGAAACCCCCCGCCGCCCCGACCCGAAACACCCCCCCAGCGACCCCACCCCCACCGTCCTGACCCGAAATCCCCCCTGCAACCCCCACCCCCACCACCACGACCTCCACCCCCACCACCACCGGCCCCCGCCTCCTTCCGCCGCCCCGACCCGGAAACCCCCCCCCAGCGACCCCCACCCCCACCACCGCGACCCCCACTGTCACGACCCGCACTCGCTTTTCGGACGCGAGTTCGTGAGCAAACCAGCTATGCTTCAAGCGGACTCCAGCCCGACTCGAATACGTAAACACTGTCACGGCTATGGTAAACTGCCAAATCATGGCAAACAAATCTATAACTCAATCCACAATAAGTGTACGAAACATGAATGAACACTATAGGTCGTGGTCTGCAGTCCACTAGCATATATGTCCGATAAGACTCAAAGAATATAACAAGAGTCTCTAATGTGAATCAATAAGCAGGATATTTCATGATAAGGAATGTAAAGCACGAAAGGATAACAATGTACTATCATCGACAAATACCTGAATCTCGTAAGCAATATTGTAACCATCTGAAACTCCCAAGTGTCATAATCATCCGCCATCCAGAACTGCTAACTAACTCCACGTAATCACTAAACCTGAAGAGATCATCAGGTCCTCAGGGGACATAGCAAGATACATAAAAACATGCCTATCTAGCAGTTTATCATGCAATAAAAAAATACAGGAAATAAACGGAAAAAGTCCAATCAACACGAAAACACAACTATACACGACTGGAAGAACCACTACGCATAAACGAACTGTTGGAGGAGAACAAGAGAACACGATGTCACGTTGTCAACGGATAACCAATATAATACTCAAACCCTCGCCCCTAGTGTGGACTCGCAGGTTTGATCAACTACTAACCCTCGCCCCTAGTGTGGACTCGCAGGTGCGAACATATAACTACTAACCCTCGCCCCTAGTGTGGACTTACAGGTTAGCATCAAGAATCACCCTCGCCCCTAGTATGGACTCGCAGGTGCGGAACAGATAACTACTAACCCTCGCCCATAGTGTGGACTCGCAGGTTAGCTTAAGGAATCAAGATACAGATAACTACTAACCCTCGCCCCTGGTGTGGACTCGCAGGTTAGCTTCAGGAATTCAAGGTACAGCAGTTCTGTTATGACTTATTCATCCTATGACATGATACGACTCAGTCGAAGTACAGGTGACGACACGATATGACCCAGTCAAGATACACGGAAGAACAGATCCAATATGAACCACAAAATTAACTATAAATAAGGACGATATATATACTAACATGCATGATGTACAAATCACATGTCAATAATCAACCAGTAATATAATAATAGAAATATGCATGTAAATAAACTGTAGAGGGAGGCAATGTATACTTGCCTGGAGGTTGCACGCAGATCCAACAAAATATAGTCAACTGCTAAGCCATAAAGTCCAAATCATCACCACTGTCTCCGAAAGCTGAAACAGACAATGCCAACATTCTTAGAATAGTCAAATTAGCTAGAATTGTCTGTCCTTAAGTCCAATTCTGGATACATGGGCAAAACGATAATTTTGGGCCAAAACGGTGTCCGCCGTTGGAGCCGCTTTGCACCGAAAAGCATGTCAGGGTTAATGGTCTCTAAATTCGTCAAACTATATGTCTACAAATCTGGTTTGATAATACGAACCCAACAGTATATTCAATTTTGGATTCCGGTGGGCTGTGCACAAAATTGCCCGTTGAATCGGATCGTGGGACCCGCGAAACGGTGATCCGATCAACTGTCTCAGAATCGGACCAAATTTGGCATACAAGACCAGAAAATGATACAATCCTGTTGGCGTAAGTTTCATTTCGATCTGACGAATGTGCACAAAGTAATTGGAAAGTTTGTACATAGATCGATATGGTGAATTTCGACGGATACGTATCAAATTCGTCACGCACACGCGACCAATTTGAATTTCGTCAAAGCCCACACGTCCACGAAGCCATTACGCACCTTTCGATGCTTTCAGTTTGCGACCACGTCGCCCGGTTTGGATGGGACGCACGTCGTATCAAAGGTTTTCTAATTTTCAAAAACTGTTTTTCGTATTTTTTTCTTGATTTTCAATCCGATTTCTACTACTGTCTAATCCACGATAATTAAAACTAATAATGAGGTTTTCTTCGCGGTTAGGTTGTCTAAACTTCTGTTCAATCATAATTTTAAAATAGGCGAGGGATTGGCGATGATCTGCCTTCCAAGTCGGGTGTCGGGGCTGTTCTTGGCTCTGTTTAGAACAGATTTTTCGTCGACTTTTCGATTCGATTTCCCTAGATTCTGGGTCATCTAAAATAAAACAAATTGACAGGAGTCGAAGGTGTATATGTTGTGTGTGTACCTGCGAAGACGACACGTAAAACGATTACTGAACGGTCGAGAAATACGCCACAAAAATCATGCGTCTGCGGCTTCTACTGTCGCTGGCTGTCCTACGCGCGCGCTGTCCGCGGCGGACCCGGCCGGCCGGCGGCCCCATGGTGGTGCGCGATGGCCCTGGCGGCACGCACGGGGATGGGGTGGCCGAGTGGGAATTTCGGTTGGGTATATTTAGGGATTTGTTGCTGATGCTCGTTCTTTTTCTAGATCTCTCTCCCGATCTCATTTATATATAAGCTGTTGTGTAGGTCGGGCTCTGGCCGCTGGGTTCTAGCTCTTAGGCTCGGTGTAGAAGCATGAAAAATATTGCTTTTAGTCCCACATCGGAAAGGAGAAGAAGGAATGGCTCACTCCATTCTATAAATAGAGCCCCCTCTCCTCCTTTGAAAAGGGCACCAACTTCTCTTCCCTCCTTCCAACTTGGACTCTTCCTACTACGCACCCTCGGGTGCTAGAGCGAAGAAGTCTAGGACAGCGCGGGCTCATCGAGCTCAGTCAGCTATCCCAACCTCTAACCATCAGAGCATCCTACTAACTGTTATGCGGGACTCTGATAGAAAGTTGTACAAAACTGCCCGTGTCCAGCCTCCGACGGCCAACGGACAGGGTGGTTCTCAAGAGTCTCCCAACAATGATAAAGGGCAAGTACTTTTACCAGCCCCACATCAGGGAGCAAACATGATACCTACGCACTCGTGTGCTTGGGATACCCGGGCCCACAAAATGAGTACAAAGGTTGACCGAGATGTCCTTGACTTGCGAGATGTGATCCTTCACAAGCGCAAGGAAAGAAGGGAATTCTCTATGCCGCTCGAAATCAACATGGAGCATCATGCGGCTCAAAATCCAGAAAGCTTCATGCGGCTCAAAAAGCTTCATGCGGCCCAAAAGCAACAGGGGGGCCTTATGCGGCCCAGAATCAACATGAAACTCCATGCGGCTCAGAACTTGGGGAGTTTCATACGGCTCAAAATTCCTGGAAGCTTCATGCGGCTCTGAAAGCTTCATGCGGCCCAAAAGCAGCAGGGGGGACTTATGCGGCCCAAAATCAACATGAAGTTTCATGCGGTTCAAAATTCCTGAGAGCTTCATGCGGCTCAGAAAGCCTCATGCGGCTCAGAAAGCTTCATGAGGAGCCAAGTGGCCTTATGCGGTTCGAAATAGGCCTATACAGTTGGCCATAATTACCCCGTGCAGCTGGCCATTAATGCTCTGACACAAAGTGACAGCTCTGACAGAAATGATGGCTCTGACATAAAGAAGAGACGCGACATGCTTATAAAAAGACGAGAAAATCTTTATGATAGCTGGCACAGTTCATAAATTCTAAGAAAGTTCTTTATGCGGATCGCCTATGTGACCTTCATGCGGCTCGGTTATGAGGCCACCCTCATGCGGTCCGGTTATGAGGCCACCCTCATGCGGCTCGGTTATAAGGCCACCCTCATGCGGCTCGGTTATGAGGCCACCCTCATGCTGCTCGGTTATGAGTTCACACTCATGCGGCTCGGTTATGAGGCCACCCTCATGCGGCTCGGTTATGAGGCCACCCTCATGCGGCTCGGTTATGAGGCCACCCTCATACGGCTCAGACATGGGGACAGTCCTTCATGCGGCTCGCAATATAGTGGCAGTTGGGACACGTGGCAGAAGTTGACTAAGTCTTAACAACTCGGATTTATTGCAACCAACAGATTATAACAGTCCAGATTTATTGCAACAAACAGATAAAGATTAATCTTAACCAATCCCCAATCGCCCACTTCTCAAGGCACAGTTATAAGGATGTGGCCACGTGGCTGTACACCCCACTCATCACAAATTCCTATAAATAGCATGGGATTATTCCTTTGCACACACACAGAGCAACATAGAGACAGATTAGAGCACAGAGAGAGCATTTTTTCGCCGGAGCTGAGGTTGCGTTCGATCGTCCAAGGAGTAAGGCAGAGTTGATAGCACTTTCCCGAGCCTCTACCGTCACCCCCAGAATCCAAATTAAATAATTGTACTTAGATTGCTTTTCCTAGGTTTTGTTCCTAGGATCTCTTTGTACAGGCGAGTTTGTAATTGTGAATTAAAGTTCAATCCTCCTATAAAACTGTTCTGTTCTTTGATAATCAATGGCAAACACGATGGCGACTCTGCTGGGGACTAACTTTTCTACTACTGAGAAGTTGGTGACGCAATCGGATGCAGCCAAACTCGGCTCCACGCAACAGATGCTGGTTGTTCGCTTCGACCAGCAAGCGTTTGAAAAGATGCTCTCTGACGGGAGCGCTAGCCCGGTCCAGAAGCGAGCCGACACGAAGAAGGCCCGCAGGGAGTGGAGGCCCAAGACCGTTGCTCCTCCCCAAGCTCTGGAAGAAGTGTTCTCTGCTGCCCAAGACGGCGGAGAAGACTCACATGCGGCCCCACTTCAGGCCGCAGAGGACCCTGCTATCCCTAAGTCTGGCAAAGAAAAGCACTACGATGCTGGACTTGCGGGAGCAAATGGGAACTCTGTGCGGTCCAAGAAGAGGCCGCATAAGGGTGCCAGCCGCATGAAGGCTCATGCGGCTACCAATCCTAGCCGCATGGAGAAAGCTCATGCGGCCACCAATTCCAGCCGCATGCAGAAGGCTCATGCGGCCACAAACTCCAACCGCATACAGAAAGCTCATGCGGCCGCTAATCTCAGCCGCATGCAGGCTGCTCATGCGGCCACTTATCTCAGCCGTATGCAGGCTGCTCATGCGGCCACCTATCCCATCCGTATGCAGAATGCTTATGCGGCCGCCAAGCCCAGTCGCAGGAAGATGGCTCATGCGGCATCCAATCCCAGCCGCAGACCATCCGTCCTATGCGGCTCGGGTTCAGTCTTCAACCGCCTCTCATGCGGTCTTGACCTCAGATGCTCCCAGGAAGATATGCCAGAATCTGTGCGGCACAGCTTGGATTCTTCCTACTACGTGCCCTTGGGTGCTAGAGTGAAGAAGTCTAGGACAGCGCGGGCTCATCGAGATCAGTCAGCTGTCCCAACTTCTGACCACCAGGGAGTCCCGCTAACTATTACGCGGGCCTCTGATGGAAAGTTGTACAAAACTACCCGTGTCCAGCCCCCGACGGCCAACGGACAGGGTGGTTCTCAAGAGTCTCCCAACAATGATCAGGGGCAAGTACTTTTACTAGCCCCACGTCAGGGAGCAAACATGATACCAACACACTCGTGTGCTCGGGACTCCCGGGCCCATAAAACGAGTGTAAAGGTTGCTCGAGATGCACTTGACTTGCGTGATGTGATCCTTCACAAGTGTAAGAAAAGAGAAAAACCTTGGTGTGCAGAGAGTCCTTCCATGGACATCACTGCACTCAAGTCATTGTCAATTGCTGCTGCAACAAGACAGCAGTACAAGAGGACCGGCAGTCCGTCTTCCAACGACTGCAGCAGCCAGGACCGGTCCTAGAATAAAGTTCGGGAGACGAGGTGCTTCCTTTCGCCTCTTGCAATTCTGCCCGGGAAGTCCCTACCGGCAAGGAAGGAAAGAAAGTAAATGTCTCCAGCCCGATGATCTCAACTAGCGCGGCTAAGAAACTCTCATCCAAGTGGTTGTCCACAACCACCACAGGAGGAGTTTATCAAGGCACCCGCTCGAAGACGAAATCTTCAACACTTGGAGATCGTCATCTACATCCCTGGGGGTAGCCGAAGCTGGGGGTAGCACTCCCCGGAACATCCACAACAATCCGGTGTTCCAAGAAGATCAACCTGGGAAGATAATCCCCCCAACAGCAGATTCTGACGTTCCTGAAGACGTCCACAAGTGCCAAGATGAGGCAACCTCCTATGCAGGGGGTGGCACTTCCTCTGAGTCCGAACCGGAGGAGAACATTCCCACATACCCCGACGACTTCTCTATTCGGAGGTATGATTCGGAGAGCACGTCTTCTACAGTTCCTTCTACTGCTCCTCCTGTGAGAACAGTATTCATGACTGAGAATGACCAAGACGGTCCCATTGATCGGCAACGCCTCGACACTCTTGAGGTCATACTTCATACCTTGGTTAAGTCGGTAGACGAGATCAAGGCGGCCCTACCGGCTCTCCAAGGAAGGACACCTGGCCAAACAAGCTTGGGTCCCACCGTCAATGCGGACTCAAACACAACCGCACCAACCCCGGGCGACAATCCACCCGGGATATCGGCTCCCACTGCTGTAGAAGAGGCTAGAGAGGCGAGAAAGAGAAGTCCAGGAGCTCTGAAAAATGTTTCTCGCCTGAGAAACCTCTCAGGACCTCAAGATACGACATCCGTATCCCGCTGCATGGAGAGATGTCCCCTTCCCCCCACGATACAAACCATTCAACATCAATCCATATGACGGAAAGACATCTGTAAGCCAGTATATGACCTACTTCAAAGTCACAACGGACCATCTGCCGTATGAGGATGCCACCCTCACGAGGTTGTTCATTGGGGCATTAGAGGGGGTTGTATTCGATTGGTACCGCAACTTGCCAGATAACTGCATCCATTCCTTCGTCGGCTTCAAACATATGTTCTTGGAAAGATTTTACGAGGTGGGACAAGATGTGACGATATCAAACCTCATGGACGTTGTTCAAGGAGAAAAATAACTGACAAAAAATTACATCGAGCGGTTTCGCCAAACCGTGATGAAATTGTCCTCTGGTAATCCGAACTCTTCTTTAATTGAGATTTGCCAAAAGAGGCTGCTCCCTACAATCATCCTCTGGATGGACGAAGATCAATTTAAAGACTGGAAGGCCTTCATCATCAGCACCACTAGCGCAGAAGCAAAATTAAAGAAGGCTCGCCAACTGGGACTGCATATCTTGGATGGAGAGGATAAGGGCAAACGCCCTAATACCAACAACAACAACGGCAAGTTCCTCAAGAAAAATTATGTCTAAATGACATCTTCCAACTATCTCTCAGATTGTGAGTTATGTACCCTCTGGTACCGCTGAACTTATACTATGACCTCAAATCTCCCAGATTGTTGAGTTATGTACCTTCAGGTACCACTGAACTTACTCTCTGACTGCTCCATCTCATCTCTTAGTCATAAACTAGGAACCTCCACATTAAATGCTTTTCTCCTCCAGAGTTTGCCTCAAAATCTATTACCCGCACCACTAATGCGCAAAAGGATAATAGATCCAAAAAACTTATCCTAATCTATTACCCGCACCACCAGTGCGCAGAAGGGTAATAGGTCTATAAAAGTCATCCTAATCTATTACTCGCACCATCGGTGTACCAAAGAGTAGTAGGTCCACAAATATCATTCGAATCTATTTGATCGCATTTCCATATGCACAAAAGGGCAATAGGTCCACAAAATTTTCCAACGGGAAAAAAAACCATGTCCATATTATCTCTGAATTATTTTCCCGTCCATCACAAACAAATCACCCAATATATAGAACTTTCACGTTGATAACACCTCTGAGTTGTTCTATGTGTCCCCATTTGGCCTACTCCTGCCATGTCCTCACTACCTCTGAATAGGAAGGCTTTGTTTTGACCCATATTTACCACGTCCTCATTACCTCTGAGTAAATATGTTGGTTTTCTCTCCACTTATTATCAGTACTCGCATCGCAGTACACAAAAATGGTAATAAGTCCACAAAAATTATCCTAATCTATTACTCGTACCACCGGTGTACCAATGAGTAGTAGATCCACAAAATATCATTCGAATCTGTTACTCGTACTACCAGTGCACAAAAAGGGTAATAGGTCTACAAAATTCTCCAACGGGAAAAATAACCACGTCCATATTACCTCTGAGTTGTTTTTCCGTCCATCACAAACAAACCACCCAATACATAGAACTTCCACGTTGATAGCACCTCTGAGTTGTTCTGTGTATCCTCATTAGGCCCATTCCTACCACGTCCTCATTACCTCTGAGTAGGAAGGCTCTACTTTAGACCCATATTTACCACGTCCTCATTACCTCTGAGTAAATATGTTAGTTTTCTCTCCACTTATTATCCATACTCGTACCGCCAGTACACAAAAAGGATAATAGGTCCACAAATGTCCTCTGTTGACCACAAATACTGTATTAGGCTAGTACATACACCCCTTCTTCACAATCATATGCTTCTGGAACCCAGTTGTTCCGTGGCATTCATTACCCGTTACATAGAACTTCTACGTCCATATTACCTCTGAGTTGTTCTATGTATCCTCATTCGAGTTCACTCCTACCACGTCCTCATTACCTCTGAGTAGGAAGGCTCTACTTTAGACCCATATTTACCACGTCCTCATCACCTCTAAGTAAATATGATGGTTCCCTCTCTCAACTTATTATTCGTACCTAAAACCAAGGTACGCCAAGGATGATAAGTCCACATAAAATCCCCAGCGGAAGTACCTAAACCTATCACGTCCATGCTACCTCTGATAGGATTGCCACACCTAAACAACTCTACTTTCCATGCTTCTTATTCAAAGTATTCCAAATTTGCAATTTGAAAACTTTGAAGGAGGTTTTGTAGAAGTATAAAAAATATTGCTTTTAGTCCCACATCGGAAAGGAGAAGAAGGAAGGGCTCACTCCATTCTATAAATAGAGCCCCCTCTCCTCCTTTGAAAAGGGCACCAACTTCTCTTCCCTCCTTCTAACTTGGACTCTTCCTCCTACGCACCCTCGGGTGCTAGAGCGAAGAAGTCTAGGACAGCGCGGGCTCGTCGAGCTCAGTCAGCTGTCCCAACCTCTGACTATCAGAGCATCCCCCTAACTGTTATGCGGGCCTCTGATGGAAAGTTGTACAAAACCGCCCGTGTCCAGCCCCCGACGGCCAACGGACAGGGTGGTTCTCAAGAGTCTCCTAACAATGATCAAGGGCAAGTACTTTTGCCAGCCCCGCATCAGGGAGCAAACATGATACCTATGCACTCGTGTGCTCGGGATACCCGGGCCCACAAAACAAGTACAAAGGTTGACCGAGATGTCCTTAACTTGCGAGATGTGATCCTTCACAAGCGCAAGAAAAGAAGGGGATTCTCTATGCCGCTGGAAATCAACATGGAGCCTCATGCGGCTCAAAATCCAGAAAGTTTCATGCAGCTCAGAAAGCTTCATGCGGCCCAAAAGCAACAGTGGGCCTTATGCGGCCCAGAATCAACATGAAACTCCATGCGGCTCAAAACTTGGAGAGTTTCATGCGGCTCAAAATTCCTGGGAGCTTCATGCGGCCCAAAAGCAACGGGGGGGCCTTATGCGGCCCAAAATTAACATGAAGTTTTATGCGGCTTAAAATTTCTGAGAGCTTCATGCGGCTCAGAAAGCCTCATACGGCTCAGAAAGCTTCACGAGGAGCCAAGTGGCCTTATGCGGTTCGAAATAGGCCTATACAGCTGGCCATAATTACTCCATGCTGCTGGCCATTAATGCTCTGACACAAAGTAACAGCTCTGACAGAAATGATGGCTCTAACATAAAGAAGAGACGCGACATGCTTATAAAAAGACGAGAAAATCTTTATGATAGCTGGCACAGTTCACAAATTCCAAGAAAGTTCTTTATGCGGATCGCCTGTGTGACCTTCATGCGGCTCGGTTATGAGGCCACCCTCATGCGGCCCGGTTATGAGGCCACCCTCATACGGCTCGGTTATGAGGCCACCCTCATGCGGCTCGGTTATGAGGTCACTATCACGCCCTAGAACCAGAATACTGGCAAGTAGGGACGGACCAGGCCAGCTACGTATACCAAAGTACTCCAGTACTCCGAAATAACGTATAAGCTGTATAGACATGGGGGTTACTACTACAAGCCAACAGTCGATCCTAGGTCAAGAAATCCTAGATATCTCAATCACAGGCAGTAAACAATGTACAAGAAATAAGATTAACTGGAATATAAAATAGTAAAGCGTTCCAAACTATCATATATCAATGATCATGAAGCTAGTAATACAGAGTGAAGACTAGCAAGAGTAATAGTCATACATAATAAGCTCTAGCTATAGTCTAGAATATGCAAATTATGTTCTGACCCGTAGGCTAAATGTCAAGTCCAAAATACGAGCTAAACACGTACTCGGAGGCTAAACGCCACAAAAGAATAATGTACATAACTAGTGGGAGAATGAAATAGAAAATCCACTAAGGTACTCTGGTGCTCTGGGTAATCACCAACGAGTGGAAGGTACGAAAGATCCTCCGGGCTCCTCTATCAGATCTGGCCAAACAAAACCAGTAGGGTCAGACCCCCAATATCAAGTACCACAAAGGAAGCCAAACTATGAACTAAAACTAGCATGCAAATCATAGCAACGGATAGAGACAAAAATAAGTAAAAGCAAATCGAGACTCGTGCGCTACCAATACACTTATCCCGAGAATAGAAAAGACAATAAGTAAAGCAACATGTAGCATAAAGTAAAGGACATGTGACGTAATGTAAACTGTGTACATATAAGGAAAAGGAAGCATGTGAACATGAAAGATAAACTAGAATGTGAGCATGTTAAGTAGATGGGGCATATGAGCATGTTAGACAACTTGGATATGTGAGCATGTTAAGTAACTGGAGCATGTGAGCATGTAAGATAATTGGAACATGTGAGCATGTTAAGTAACTGGAACATGTGAGCATGTTAGGTAACTGGAGCATGTAAGCATGTTAGATAACTGGAGCATGTGAGCATATTAGATATATATAGAACGACAAATGATAAGATGACTTAGGAACTAATCAGGAACCCAAGTTACAACCCATAAACCAAACAAGGACCGGGGTTGTAACCCTTCTCCTGAACAGAACTTTAGTATCTAATCATTTATCGGCAAAAGTAAAGCATAAACAAAGATGTACTGAAAATAAACAAATTCGGACACTGCCTAGACAAACTAGACTAGACTGGACTCCATACAATAGTCACGGCCAAGAAATGAGTACGGCTTTATACATTAGCTAACTAGGGTTGTCACAATCCTAATTACTAACAAATGCAAGTCTGAGAATTCTAATTCCAATTACCTGCCTGCTGCTACCTGAATGATCCAAGCCAAATGAGCAATGGTATATAGTGGATACATCGTCCAGGAGAGAAATGTATCCTATAGTAGTGGTACATCGCCCGGAAGACAAATGTACCACTAAGACATATAATAATGGATACATCGCCCAGGAGACAAATGTACCCGGTGCAACACTCGACGGTGCGCTGGAAGTGTGCTCATCATGACAGATAGCTCCAAATCCCATGTATATATAAGACCAAGATCAAAGAGGCAACAGGTAACTGGGAAATTCTCAATGATCTAAGTAATCAAGCTAGTTGTTTAGTCCTTAATATTTTCTTATTAGATTCCGGGTGTGGCATTCCGCAGAATCCATCCTAGACATGAGACATGCAAGACTGGACAAAAGCAAGAATGTGCACTATAACAAGCCACAACAAAAAAATATAATAAACTGGAAGTTAGGAGTGCGCTACGATGAGCCACTATAGGGAGTGCACCATGACAGGCCACTATCATGTAAGCAAAGAAGGACATGTATCATGAGTGCGCCACGACGGGCCAATATCTAGTAAACAAAGAAGACATGTAAGAAGAGTGCGCCATGACGGGCCACTATCATGTAAACAAAGAAAACATGTAACAATTATCATAACTTGTAAGAAAGAATCTATCAAAAAGACATATCATGGCATGTGGGAAACAATAACTAAAGCTAAGTACATTTCATAGAAAAATGATTGAACATGTGCTAGTATCAAGTGTATATAGGGTGTACAATTATTCTCTAACTATGAAAGATCATCTAATCATGTTAAGAAATCATTATAGTCGAAGAAAATATCAAAAGCGGACAAAAATGGGCGAAAACGGACAAAAACAGACTAAAACAGCATAAAACGGCAAACCGACGGTATACCGCGGCATTCCGGCGGTATACCGGCCTAAAGACAGAAAGTTTCTGGTACAAAAATCGGCATACCGTCGGTATACACTGGCATACCGTCGGTATACTGGTTTTTCAAACAGCAACAAAATTCAAATTTTTGCCAAAACTTGTTTCGGCCATAAAAACTTCGTTTTAAATCGAAATTCGGATTTTTAAAAGTCAAAATTGCATAGAATTGAATTTCCTACAACATGGAAGTATTAGTTTTCACAAATCAAAACACTTGATAGATCAATACCTCAAAATACTCCCAAACAGAGGTTCTCGGTACACCGAAACAGGTTCTGATTGCCACCAAACTCAAAATCTATGATATACAAACTATGTGAGGGCCTCATATATGTATATGTGACCAAGATCCATGATGGTAACACTAGTATCACTCTTGATACCAAGTTTTCTACTAAGTCCATATTGGGTTTTAACAGAAAATCAAAATCTTGCTTAAACAAAATTTGGAAACATGCATATATGCTAGAATCATAAGGAAAACATATTTTACAAAATAAGTTTAGAAAAATTCTAAGTATTTACTACCAAGGAAAATAAAATGACAACAAAAATATTTTTGTTCAAGATTTGGCAAGATGTACTTGCCTAGGTTAAGCTCCAAGCCTAATCTTCTACTCCTCCTCCTAGGGGGTTAGACACCACACCCAAGGCCTCAAGGCCAAGCTCTTGGAAAGCACCAAGGGGGAGAGAAGGGAAGAAGAAATGAAGAGAGTGAAGAGAATAAAAAGAGAGAGGAGAGAGAAAGTAAAATGGTATATATAGAAGGGGAAATTAATCTTAACCGTCGGATGGTGATCCACGTCAAAATCTAAGTCAATCCTAGCCATCCAAAGAAAACCAAGTATCCATTGGATAAAAGGGTGCATCTACACTATTCACGAAATATCTAAACACTATTCATCAAAATATCCAAAATACTATTCACGAAAATATCAGAAATACTATTCATGAAAATATCTGAAATCGAAAATATCTAAAATGTATAAAATCTGTATGGACGGTATGCCGTCGGTATACACCGGTATACTGGCGGTATACCGGCCAAGAAGAAAATCTATAAGTTAGAATTTTTTTAAAGCATTATGAAAATGAAGAAAATACGAAATACACTACAAAATACGTATCCGTATATAAATAGTGATACTGTGAGACGAGTCTCACAACTCTCCACAACTTAAAAATAAATTTTGTCCTCGGAATTTCTTAAATCTAGTCAAGCATGAAAACCAAACCAAAGAGCTGAAAAATCATGTCAATCAAAACAAAGCATGGCATGTTGGTAAGATAAAGACAACAGTAATATAAGTAAATGCGTAAGCAATAACACAACCATAATCAAGAAGGGATGGAGGCATATGAATAAATATGTCTCCTGAGTCAGTTGAGTAGGAGCAGGCCTACGCTGACTCCACAACTTAGATAAAAGTCAATTCTCAAAATAAGCCGGTACCAATGACTTAATCCAAGACATGACTCTACCCAGGACGTATCTTCGTAGTCGAGACATGTGATAAATATCATGTATCTCAAGATACGAAGACAGAAGAGTGAGACGAGAAACTCGCCAAATATGTGTAACCCAAAAGATAAATAAGAGTGGAAGAAGAATAGGACAATACCTACAATATGACTGCCCTCGGCCAAAACCTGCTCTAACATACCAAACTCTGCCTGCTCACGTCTCGGAACTGCTGCTCTAACCTGCTGCTGCTGAACCGGTACCAAAGCCATATACTGCTGGATTGCCGGGGTAGCTGGTGAAGCTGGACTCTGGCAGGACTGACCCTGCTGGCTGATCAGGCTGAACTGACACCTCCGTCCTCGGGTCAACTCTGAACTCTGTCCCTGAATGCTGAGACTGATCCTCCATAACTGGCCTAACAGAAGATTGTTGACCTGCCATCGGCAAAACCCAAACAAGATGATCGAAAGGATTAAGATCAGTGCCCCTGAAAGTTAAAGGACACAAGGATCAAATCGAGGGAACATGAAAGATCAACGATCAAGGCAAATATCAGGTCAAAGGATCAGAGATATAGAATAACACGAAGGATATCAATAAAGGACAATTGTGACTGAGATAACTAAACATCAGTAACCCTCCACATATCTGATAAATCAGACCTTGCATGGATCACCACTAAAACCTATGTCACGCCCCAGAACCAGAATACTGGCAAGTAGGGACGGACCAGGCCAGCTACATATACCAAAGTACTCCAGTACTCCGAAATAACGTATAAGCTGTATAGACATGGGAGTTACTACTACAAGCCAACAGTCGATTCTAGGTCAAGCAATCCTAGGTATCTCAATCACATGCAGTAAACAATGTACAAGAAGTAAGATCAACTAGAATATAAAATAGTAAAACGTTCCAAACTATCATATATCAATGATCATGAAGCTAGTAATACAGAGTGAAGACTAGCAAGAGTAATAGGCATACATGATAAGCTCTAGCTATAGTCTAGAATATGCAAATTATGTTCTGGCCTGTAGGCTAAATGTCAAGTCCAAAATACGAGCTAAATACGTGCTCGGAGGCTAAATGCCACAAAAGAATAATGTACATAACTAGTGGAAGAATGAAATAGAAAACCCACTGAGGTACTCTAGTGCTCTGGGTAATCACCAACGAGTGGAAGGTACGAAAGATCCTCCGGGCTCCTCTATCAGATCTGGCCAAACAAAACCAGTGGGGTCAGACCCCCAATAGCAAGTACCACAAAGGAAGCCAAACTATGAACTAAAACCAGCATGCAAATCATAGCAACGGATAGAAACAGAAATAAGTAAAAGTAAATCGAGACTCGTGCGCTACCAATGCACTTATCCTGAGAATAGAAAAGACAATAAGTAAAGCAACATGTAGCATAAAGTAAAGGACATATGACGTAATATAAACTGTGTACATGTAAGAAAAAGAAAGCATGTGAACATGAAAGATAAACTAGACATGTGAGCATGTTAAGTAGACGGGGCATGTGAGCATGTTAGACAACTTGGACATGTGAGCATGTTAAGTAACTGGAGCATGTGAGCATGTTAAGTAACTGGAACATGTGAGTATGTTAAGTAAGTGGAACATGTGAGCATGTTAAGTAACTGAAACATGTGAACATGTTAAGTAGCTGGAGTATGTAAGCATGTTAGATAACTGGAGCATGTGAGCATATTAGATCTATATAGAACGACAAATGATAAGATGACTTAGGAACTAATCAGGAACCCAAGTTACAACCCATAAACCAAACAAGGACCGGGGTTGTAACCCTTCTCCTGAACAAAACTTTAGTATCTAATCATTTATCGGCAAAAGTAAAGCATAAACAAAGATGTATTGAAAATAAACAAATCCGGACACTGCCTAGACAAACTACACTAGACTGGACTCCATATAATAGTCACGGCCAAGCAATGAGTACGACTTTATACATTAGCTAACTAGGGTTGTCACAATCCTAATTACTAATGCAAGTATGAGAATTCCAAGTCCAATTACCTGCCTGCTGCTACCTGAATGATCCAAGCCAAAGGAGCAATGGTATATAGTAGATACATCGCCCAGGAGACAAATGTCCTATAGTAGTGGTACATCACCTGGGAGACAAATGTACCACTAAGACATATAATAATGGGTACATCGCCCAGGAGACAAATGTACCCGGTGCAACACTCGACGGTGCGCTGGAAGTGTGCTCATCATAACATATAGCTCCAAATCTCATGTATATATATATAAGACCAAGATCAAAGGGGCAACAGGTAACTGGAAAATCCTCAATGATCTAAGTAATCAAGCTAGTTGTTTAGTCCTTAACATTTTCTTGTTGGATTCCGGGTGTGGCATTCCGCAGAAGTGCCATCCTAGACATGAGACATGCAAGACTGGACAAAAGCAAGAATGTGTACTATAACAAGCCACAACAAGAAAATATAATAAACTGGAAGCTAGGAGTGCGCTACGACGAGCCACTATAGGGAGTGCGCCATGACAGGCCACTATCATGTAAGCAAAGAAGGACATGTATCATGAGTGCGCCACGACGGGCTACTATATAGTAAGCAAAGAAGACATGTAAGAAGAGTGCACCACGACGGGCCACTATCATGTAAGCAAAGAAGACATGTAACAATTATCATAGCTTGTAAGAAAGAATCTATCAAAAAGACATATCATGGCATGTGGGAAACAATAATTAAAGCTAAGTATATTTTATAGAAAAATGATTGAACATGTGCTAGTATCAAGTGTATATAGGGTGTACAATCATTCTCTAACTATGCAAGATCATCTAATCATGTTAAAAAATCATTATAGTCGAAAAAAATATCAAAAGCGGACAAAAAGGGAGGAAAACGGGCAAAAACAGACTAAAACAGCATAAAACGGCAT
>JANAVB010035418.1:14933948-14989416 GCA_029216955.1 Iris pallida
GCCGCATGAGGCAATCCCAGCCGCATGGCTTTTGGGATTTATTTCGTTGTATGCAAGTTCAGTAGCTAGGTTGCATGCTAGTGCATGCCTTAAAACAAGTTTTCATGCAATAATTAATCCATGCATGCATTAGAAGCATGGTTAGCATTATATAATGTATGCATTAGCAAGCATAGATAGCTTGCTTACATCAGCAGCACCTAATGCTTGCGTGCATTAGCATGCATCTCTGCTGAGCACCTTGCATCCTTTAGTTGTATTGCAACTAAAGCTAAGTTATAGCCGCATAAGGAAACTATTTTATAATTAGTTGCTTGTTTGCATTTTCATGCAAGCAAACCGCATGGCCAATATTTATTTATTTATTTATTTTTTTGTATTTTCATGCAAGCAAACGTGAGGGTGAGCCGCATGGACATTTATAGCATTAGCAATTGCTTGATGCAGAGCCGCATAGCCTTTGGCCATTAAATATTATTATTATTTGCATGTTGTATTTTTGCATGGAATCTAAGGTGAGCCGCATAGGCTCCCTTCTCCCACTATCTAATATTTTGGCCACGTGAACCATTAATTAGGTAGCTCACGTGAACCTTTTCTTATTGCATTAATTATGGGGGTCCTACATAGCTTCTTTTAGTTGACTTGCTTGCTGAAGTAAAAGCTTGCATTTTTGCGGGTCCCACTCTCCTTGTCTTTTCTGATTGCAGAAATATTTTTTGCTGGCATTTAATTTTGGAGCCGCATGGCCTCCCACCCATCCTTGGCCGCATGGCCCCCTTCAGTTATTTTCTGTCCGCACGAGCTATTGCAAGGCCGCATGGATGGCATCCCACTCTTGGCCGCATGTACAATTGTATGCTAGCCGCATATGGCTTGCTGGCCTTAAATGTTTGACTGATTTCGTTTAAATAATTTTGGAGCCGCATGGGTGGCCTCCCACTCTCTTTGACCGCATATATGTTCTCCCACTTTTGGCCCGCATGGGGTCCACTTTGATTGTTTAAATATTTTATTTGCCTGAATTGTGGTCAGAATTTCTTCCCACTCCCAACATAAAAGTTGTAGAGTTTCTCCTTGGCTTCAAGAATATATATATATAATTAATATATTATTATTTAATTGTGCAAGTTTCTCTCCTCCTTGATAAATGGCATGACTTGATAGTGACCCGCCGTGGTGCACTCCTGACAAGATAACTTGACTTGACAATTTGACATGATAATTTGACATGATAATTTTTGATAGTGGCCCGCCGTGGCGCACTCTTGACATGATAAACCTGACATGATATTTCTCAAATTGCTGTTGCGACGGCCAACACGACTTGACAAGAATAAATGACCTGGACACCGTGGACGATTGTGCTTGTACAAATAAAACCGTCTTGTCTTGCATCATGTATAGGATGGGGACCCATGAGTACCACGGTCAGGGGTACCCACTGTAAATGGCTAAGGCTAATAACTAGAAAAATACACTAGTTCATGAAGAGACTTTCCCAGTTACCTGTTGCCCCTTTGATCCCGGCCTTATATATATATATATACATGGGACTTGGAGCTATCTGTCATGATGAGCACATTTTCAGCCTGCCGTCGAGTGGGGCACCTCTTTAGGACACATGTATCTCACTACAGTGTGTCTGCTATACTTATTTTCTTTTGCTGGGGTCACTCAGGTAGCAGCAGGCGGGTAACTGGACTTGGAAATCTCTTTGCATCTTGCTAGTAACTAGGCCTGTGATAACCCTAGTTGTTAAAGTATCAAGCCGTACTTATTGCTTGGCCGTGATTGTTGGATGGGATTCAATCAGTCTAGTCTTGTCTTGATCCTGTACAAGATTGTCACATATCCTGATTTCTTATATTTATCTTGCCGATAAATGGTGGGAGAAACCAAGTTCTGTTCAGACGAAGGATTACAACCCCGGTCCTTGTTTGGTTTACGGGTTGTAACCTGGTTATCTGAATAGTCCCATGGTTATCTCATCGTATATCACCTGTCATGCTTGATACGTTTTACCTTATCAATAGTAATTGAGGCGGGTTTCTATTCAGGCGAAGGGTTACAACCCCGGTCCTTGTTTGGTTTAAGGGTTGCAGTCTGGCTACTTGATTGGTTTCTTCGTGCTCAATATATTATTGTTATCTCAGTTATTATCAGTATCTTTTAATTACCCTTGCTATTCATTTGTGATATGCTGGTTTTAGTTCCTAAGTGAAGCCTCCTTTGTGGCACTTGCTCTTTCTGGGGTCTGACCCAGCTAGTTTTGTATGGCCAGATACCGGAGCAGCACCAGAGGATCCACCTGTCTTTCAGCCAGATGGTGACCACCAGGCGTAACCCTGGCAACGAGTGGGTTTATTTTGGCTCTCCCACTCTATTGTAAAATTATTCTTTGAGGCGTTTAGCCGCCGAACAAGTGTTAGCTCGTGTACATTTTACTTACTGTCTGTCCACGGGCTGTAACATGATTGGCAACCTAGGGTTGATCATGTATGACTAAACTCTTGCTAGTTCGCACATTTTGTAACGACTAGCTTCATGATCAGCTGAATATGTAATATTTGGGACGCCTTACTATTGTATATTTGGTGATCTTACATCTTGTAATATTTATTTGCTTGCTTGTGATTGAGATACTAGGCTTGTTATTGACCATAAGAGACTGATGGCTTGTAGATAAACCCTCATATATCTAGACAGCCGTGACCGTATAGTGGAGTGGATCCCATTTTATTATACGTAGCTGGCTATGTCTGCCCCCGCTCTCCAGTGTTCTGGTTCTGGGGCGTGACATGGTTTAAGTGGTGGCCCATGCAGGTCTTGTAAATCAAGATATGTGAGGGTTTACCGAATAGATGTCTCAGTCAGTACTCCCCCTTGATCTCTGTTCGTATCCTCTTGATCCCTGAAAATCTTGACCTGATCACATGTTTGTATCCTTGATCTGTCCTGGTCCTTCCTTATTGTTCCCTATGTCGTCTTCTTCAGCGGCATTGTACCTGGCCCTGCCGATCAGCAAGACGGAGCACCTCCCGTAGATCAGCAACAACCTGGAGATCAAGTCCAGCATTCAGGAGTAGCCTCCAGAGTCATGCCTCACGGAGATCCAGAACCCCCGGTACAGCCATCCCAGCCCGCAGGGCAGGATGATGGAGCCTTGGTGGGACTTATCATGGAGTTGCTTGCATCGCAGGATCGTCGATGAGACGTCTTACGTCAGGCAGTGGCAGATGCTCTGGACAGAGGTGGACATCATGGGAACAGTGCAGCGAACAGTGACAGGACCGGAGGTCGAAAGCGATCTCGCGGCCAGATGAACCAGTCGTCAGCCCCAGCCCCGACAGTCAGGGCTTTGACAATTGGAACTCCGAGGCTGGCGACCTCAGTGACGTCGGTCACGTCCCCTCAGCAGCAGAAGCAGAAGCAATCTTCCACAATGGACTGCACTCATTGTGGGAAGCCAGGACATGTTGTTTCAGAGTGTCGCAAGGCTCGAGGATCGTGTTTGCTTTGTGGAGCACCGGACCACAAGGTAGGGTCTTGCCCGTTCAGGATTGACTCATCACCAGCCATGACTAGTTCATCGGTTAGGGGACCAGCCCCAGTACCAGTCCAGCAGCAGTTTCCATCCCCGAGGCCGTTGCCGATGCAGGCCCAAGCTTTTCAGCAGCAAAGGCCTCAGCAGTATGCCCAGGCGCAAGTTCAGTTTAGGCGGAGGGGATTCCAGCAGAGACCCCAACTATATGCTCTGACCCCAGCTCGGATTCAGAACCGGCAGAGAGGTTCCTAGCAGGATATCTTTCCTCTTTCTCGTGCCTTCGATTTCCTTGCTTACATACATGGTTGCATGATTGATTGCTTAGTATAGCTTGTCATTGCAATCTCTAGCCACTTGATTAAATTCCGAGGACGAAATTCTTTTAAGGTGGATAGAGTTGTAATGCCCATATCTCGTATTACGTATTTGGAATACGTGTACATATTTTGACCCGTATTGCATGTCTCCCTGCTTGATTTATTTTGACATTTCATTGATGGGTTTATCTTGGTTCGGTTCGGTTTGTTTGGCTTGGTTCGATTTTTGCTTGATTTTAGTGAACCAAACCACTCCCACCTACCACCACTCCCACCATAAATATCAATCCCACTCTCTCTCTTCCATTATTATTCATTACTCATTTCTTCTTCTCCATCTTTACTCTTCACCTACCAGGAGAGTGGAGAGCTTAGGCAAGTACATCTTGCTTCATAGAGGAAGTCCATTTTTATTGTTCCATTATCTTCCTCATGTGTTTCTAACCCACTTTAGTATTTAGCATTTTCCATTTCCATGGCTAATTTCTTGTAGATCTAGCTTTGTGGTATTTTTGTTTTTGTGGGTTTTGATCTACCAGACTTGCATATTTTTGTAAGCAATAATTCCATGTTGTAGAGAATTTCTTTCTACCCAGATTTGACCCATGGAAGTCTGGATTTGGGATTCCCATTGTAGTTTGGTGGTGTGGAGAAGTCATGGTATTTTTTCCATGGACCTCTCCTCTGTGGGAAGTCATCATTTGCATTTTGGCCTACATGCGAGCTTGCTAGCATTTTGGAGCCGCATGCACGTATGGGCATTTTGTGTTGGCCGCATATGGAATTATTCCAGTTGACCGCATGTGACTTATTAGCTTGCATTAATTTTTGCATAGTAACAATGTGAGCCGCATGTGGCTTTGTTTACATTAAATGCATACTTGCATTTTTACATTTATCATGTTTGAGCCGCATAGGCTTGTTAGCTTATGAAATTCCTTACTGCATGCATTTTCATTTGCATGTAATAAGTAGCCGCATGAGGCAATCCCAGCCGCATGGCTTTTGGGATTTATTTCGTTGCATGCAAGTTCAGTAGCTAGGTTGCATGCTAGTGCATGCCTTAAAACAAGTTTTCATGCATTAATTAATCCATGCATGCATTAGAAGCATGGTTAGCATTATATAATGTATGCATTAGCAAGCATAGATAGCTTGCTTACATCAGCAGCACCTAATGCTTGCGTGCATTAGCATGCATCTCTGCTGAGCACCTTGCATCCTTTAGTTGCATTGCAACTAAAGCTAAGTTATAGCCGCATAAGGAAATTATTTAATAATTAGTTGCTTGTTTGCATTTTCATGCAAGTAAACCGCATGGCCAATATTTATTTATTTATTTATTTGTTTGTATTTTCATGCAAGCAAACGTGAGGGTGAGCCGCATGGACATTTATAGCATTAGCAATTGCTTGATGCAGAGCCGCATAGCCTTTGGCCATTAAATATTATTATTATTTGTATGTTGCATTTTTGCATGGAATCTAAGGTGAGCCGCATAGGCTCCCTTCTCCCACTATCTAATATTTTGGCCACGTGAACCATTAATTAGGTAGCTCATGTGAACCTTTTCTTATTGCATTAATTATGGGGGGTCCCACATAGCTTCTTTTAGTTGACTTGCTTGCTGAAGTGAAAGCTTGTATTTTTACGGGTCCCACTCTCCTTGTCTTTTCTGATTGCAGAAATATTTCTTGCTGGCATTTAATTTTGGAGCCGCATGGCCTCCCACCCATCCTTGGCCGCATGGCCCCCTTCAGTTATTTTCTGTCCGCACGAGCTATTGCATGGCCGCATGGATGGCATCCCACTCTTGGCCGCATGCACAATTATATGCTAGCCGCATATGGCTTGCTGGCCTTAAATGTTTGACTGATTTCGTTTAAATAATTTTGGAGCCGCATGGGTGGCCTCCTACTCTCTTTGACCGCATCCCACTTTTGGCCCGCATGGGGTCCACTTTGATTGTTTAAATATTTTATTTGCCTGAATTGTGGTCAGAATTTCTTCCCACTCCCAACATGAAAGTTGTAGAGTTTCTCCTTGGCTTCAAGAATATATATATATTAATATATTATTATTTAATTGTGCAAGTTTCTTTCCTCTTTGATAAATGGCATGACTTGATAGTGACCCGCCGTGGTGCACTCCTGACAAGATAACTTGACTTGACAATTTGACATGATAATTTGACATGATAATTCTTGATAGTGGCCCGCCGTGGCGCACTCTTGACATGATAAACCTGACATGATATTTCTCGAATTGCTGTTGCGACGGCCAACACGATTTGACAAGAATAAATGACCTGGACACCGTGGACGATTGTGCTTGTACAAATGAAACCGTCTTGTCTTGCATCATGTCTAGGATGGGGACCCATGAGTACCACGGTCAGGGGTACCCACTGTAAATGGCTAAGGCTAATAACTAGAAAAATATACTAGTTCATGAAGAGACTTTTCCAGTTACCTGTTGCCCCTTTGATCCCGGCCTTATATATATATATATACATGGGACTTGGAGCTATCTGTCATGATGAGCACATTTCCAGCCTGCCGTCGAGTGGGGCACCTCTTTAGGACACATGTATCTCACTACAGTGTGTCTGCTATACTTATTTTCTTTTGCTGGGGTCACTCAGGTAGCAGCAGGCGGGTAACTGGACTTGGAAATCTCTTTGCATCTTGCTAGTAACTAGGCCTGTGATAACCCTAGTTAGTTAAAGTATCAAGCCGTACTTATTGCTTGGCCGTGATTGTTGGATGGGGTTCAATCAGTCTAGTCTTGTCTTGATCCTGTACAAGATTGTCACATATCCTGATTTCTTATATTTATCTTGCCGATAAATGGTGGGAGAAACCAAGTTCTATTCAGACGAAGGGTTACAACCCCGGTCCTTATTTGGTTTACGGGTTGTAACCTGGTTATCTAAATAGTCCCATGGTTATCTCATCGTATATAACCAGTCATGCTTGATACGTTTTACCTTATCAATAGTAATTGAGGCGGGTTTCTATTCAGGCGAAGGGTTACAATCCCGGTCCTTGTTTGGTTTAAGGGTTGCAGTCTGGCTACTTGAATGGTTTCTTCGTGCTCAATATATTATTGTTATCTCAGTTATTATCAGTATCTTTTAATTACCCTTGCTATTCATTTGTGATATGCTGGTTTTAGTTCCTAAGTGAAGCCTCCTTTGTGGCACTTGCTCTTTCTGGGGTCTGATCCAGCTGGTTTTGTATGGCCAGATACCGGAGCAGCACCAGAGGATCCACCTGTCTTCCAGCCAGATGGTGACCACCAGGCGTAACCCTGGCAACGAGTGGGTTTATTTTGGCTCTCCCACTCTATTATAAAATTATTCTTTGAGGCGTTTAGCCGCCGAGCAAGTGTTAGCTCGTGTACATTTTACTTACTGTCTGTCCACGGGCTGTAACATGATTGGCAACCTAGGGTTGATCATGTATGACTAAACTCTTGCTAGTCCGCACATTTTGTAACGACTAGCTTCATGATCAGCTGAATATGTAATGTTTGGGACGCCTTACTATTGTATATTTGGTGATCTTACATCTTGTAACCCTCATATATCTAGACAGCCGTGACCGTATAGTGGAGTGGATCCCATTTCATTATACGTAGCTGGCTATGTCTGCCCCCGCTCTCCAGTGTTCTGGTTCTGGGGCGTGACACCTCCCCGACCTGAAACCCCCCCCCCCCCCCCCAGCGACCCCCACCGCCACCACCGCGACCCCCACCACCGGCGGCCCCCACCTCTCCCCGCCGCCCCGACCCAAACCCCCTCTCCCAGCGACCCCCACCCCCACCACCGTGACCCCCACCCCCACCCCCACCACCACCGGCCCCCGCCGCCCCGACAACCGAGAGAGAGAGAGAGAAAGAGAGGAGAGAGAGAGAGAGAAATTGGGGGGGAATGAAAAGTTTTTCCCCCGTCGGCTAAATTTAAGTTAGGGCGAATATTTAGCGACGGACTGACGACGGATATATTCCGTCGCTATGTGACCGTTTTATCACCCTAGCTGGCCGACGGAATATCCGTCGCTATGTGGTCGTTAAATTTCGCGGCAAATTTTTTCAACATTTTTCGCCAACTTTTGCCAACTAAGCGACAGCATAGCGACGGATTCTACATCCGTCGCTATATCTCCGTCGACTTAACGACGGATTGACGACCTTTGCTCGTCCTTAAAATAAAATAAAAAATTATCGACTTTTCGACGGTAATCAGACGAAACTTTGTTGGTAGTCGGACGCTAATAGTGACGGACAGAAGCCGTCGTTATATGTCCGTCGTCAAATGGTTGTATTTTGGTAGTGAATTTAGATTACCATCAAATGATATTTTCCGTGAAAAACATGATAACTCAATGCAAAAGAATGAAGTTAAAAGAGTGGGTGGTTTAGTGGTAACACGGGTAAAGAAATTTATTCTGCCAAACATTTCTCTCTCTATTATAGTTACTTGGCAAGTAAAATTTGGCGTCGAACACTTTATTTGTATTAAATCCTAAAATCATAAAATTGGACGTTCGCATCGCTTCAAATTCCAACCCGGATATAATTTTTTTTTTTTTATTAAATGTGAGGAAATCTTGGGCCACTTATTCAGGTTTCAAAGTCCAAAAATAAATCTGTGGTGGGTTTGTTAGTGCTTTTGAAGTTAGACAAAAATTTATTTCTACTCCAACTATGGAGTTACAAAAACCCAATATGATTAAATGTATGAAACTCAATTATAAACTCCAATTGAACCTTTTATAAAACTCAAATACTAACGACAAGCTCACAAATGCCTCGTAACTTAAATAAAACTCCAGTTATGTCAACAAATTTTTTATCATTTTAAACCCTAATTTCAATTCTCCAAACTTCAATTCAGACCTAACTGCAATTAAAAAACTTTGTTCTCAAAAGTAGACGTGAATTGAAATCTTTGACCATTGTCTATATCTTCCTCCTTCGTTCTCTTCTTATTCCAACTAGTAATCTGCACGTGTGCGAAAAAAAATGTTAAAAAGTTAAATATAAATTTATTATAAAAAAATATCAAACTTAGGAGACTTGAACTCAAGCAACCAAGAAAAATACCTCCTACTTTAACCACTTGAGTTAAACTATTTAGTTATAAATTGGTCTTATTAGATAGTTAAATACTTAGTTACATTTTTAAAAAATAATTAGTGCAGTATTTAGGTAGTTATTTAGTTATTTATTATTATTATTTAAATTTATTTAAAAGGTTGATGATATTCACACGACTTAGACGGCTTACTTTTGAGCCGTTTTGAAGCCTTTATATAGTAGAAGATTAACCAAATAATAGTCTTGTATTGAACTTGTAGTAGACATCCAACTGTAGCAGAGCCAGAACATTTAACTTAGCACGGTTGAAACAAATTAACTTCATACTCATAATTTGGTTCTATTAAATTTAAACCAACATTTTTAGTTATTATTTTTATTATTATTATTTGTATCTTAAGTTAGAACGCAAGTTATGCTAGAGAACAAAACAATAGAAAAGAATGTTTTAGCATTTTAATCAATGTTTTAGAAGTGCATAATGAAAACTTTGAAACTCGGAGAAAAGTTATCATCTAACATCTGCAATTGCAATCTAGATGTATAATAAATTTATTCGCATATGAAATCACAGTAAATTTAAGACGCCATGCTCCTTAAAACTGAAAAAGAAATCCTTCCGGAGTGGTGTTGTTGATGTTGTCCTCTCTCTCTCTATAACATTGATGATATTCACTTGAATCTCTTCCTATTCTTTTGGTCATGGTTGAATTTTCACACCTACCTATTTCTTCATAAAATGGGACCTTCTAAGGTTCCATCTTTTTAAGAATTGAGATTTACTTGGAGAAAGAATGATGGGCAAAATGGTAATTTACTACTATTAACATAATGGATTAATTTTTGGTTGTTCCAGGCATAGTACTCCTTGCTCATATTATTGACTTTTTCTAAGGGCACCGCACAATTTACTGGGGGCGTCATTTTACTAGGGGACAGTCCAAGTTTGAAAAACTTTTACTGGAGACGTCCCGAAAATTGCTTGGGGCTATCCCAAACTTAGGATTTTTTTTCTCCTCTTTCCTCCTCCTTCCTCCAGCCGCCGCCTCCTTCCTCCTCCTCCGCCTCCAGCCGCCGCCTCCCTCCTCTCCTCCGCCTCCAGCCTCCGCCTCCAGCCGCCGCCTCCCTCCTCTCCTCTGCCTCCTCCTCCAGTCCCTCACCGACTCACTAACTCTCGCTGGTGAGGGACTGGAGGAGAGTCCCTCACCGACTCCGCCTCCAGCCTCCTCCTCCAGTCTCCAGTCCCTCACCGACTCCGCCTCCAGCCTCCTCCTCCAGTCCCTCACCGACTCCGGCGAGGGGGTTATGGTGCAGCAGCATCTCCAAGGACTGCCAACAAGTTGGCAGTCCAAACATATGTTAGGACTGCCAACTTGCTGGCAGTCCTAGGACTGCCACTAAGTTGGCAGTCCTAACATATGTTAGGACTGTCAACCCGCTGGCAGTCCTACCATATGTTAGGACTGCCAGCAGGGTGGCAGTCCTAACATATGTTAGGACTGCCAACCTGCTGGCAGTCCTAGGACTGATTGGTGTGGTGCCCCAAGTAAAAAATTTTGATGGCAAACTTGTAATTTTTTCAAAAAATTTTGGAATAGCCCCAAGTAAATGGTGTGGAGCCCTTAGAAAAAGCCATATTATTTTGGAAGACTTGACCATAAACATTATTTATCAATAGTTGGTATACCTAACTCTAGATATACTTGTATCAATAAAACCCAAATTGTATAATTTTCAAAGAAATCCATGGAAATCCACGTGATAACCAAATTTCATAGGTTCCTTTGGAATTCCAGTTTTCTTTGAACAGAAAAGGCCCAAAGGTTTACTGCCAACTCCAAAACAAAATTTGCAAATAGTACCATTTTTTTACCTCTTATAATTTGCAAGAAATAGAACCAACTAATATATCTCACCCTAAATCACTTAAATTATACAAATCATATATGAGAGTATTTTGAATTGCAAATAACAATCAACTTTAGCTTCCAGTCCAACCAGATTGAACTCAAAGTCAACCCACAATGAACTTCTAAGCTACTTTTTAGCACCGTTTTTCAAGATTCTGAAGACATTGCAGAGCTTACATTTATGGAACTGTAGCAAGAAATAGTCATTTCCAAGATTTTAAGTTCAGAAACACAAAATCAGCCAAAAAAAAGTCCTTGCATCAATAACTGTCACACATTACAACTTTCTGGATTGGCAATACAGAAGAGTACTCTCGTTTTAGAGAGAGCTCACGTCTTTGTAGCGGGTCTCACCAGCCCCAAGCCTGACCCGCTCCCTAGATGTTTGAAGTCCGTGGCCTCCAAGTGATCGTCATGCCCGGAGAATCCAGTCCCTCCTTTCTCCAAAGGAATCAAGTTCCTCTCTCTGCACCCCTTACTGCACACTAGACAAACCTTATCGGAAGCCAAGAACCTATCTGAACATTTCTTGCAGAAGACGTGTCCGCAAGAGCTGATTACCACAAGCGAGAGGGTGTTGGTAAGCGTGACCTTACAGCTTGGGCAGATGTAGTTGCTCTCCAGCGACGATTTGGACTTCTCGTGATCGCTGCTGTCTTCGGTGAAGTAGATCGGGAAGAGGTTCTTGAACTTGAGCTTCTCTTTGCCTTCGGGGCACACTGTGCTGGTGGATGGAGCCTCTACTTTGATCGATGATTCTGGGGTGGCGGAGGGGAGCCAAAAGGCTTTCATGGTGCGAAGGGCTTCCTCTTCATAGGAAGTCACCTTCACGCTGTTAGCACCCTGGAAGCCATTCTTGTCACGGCTGTAACTCCTGTCGCTGTACTGAGGTACAGCCCCGTGGTTTTGCTGATCGAACGCATCGATCTCACGGGCCTTTTGTTGTGCCAATTTCTCTTCAGCTTCCTCTTTCTCCTGCTTCTGTTGAGCAGCATGGGCAGCTAACTTCCTGATCATATAAAATTTACATCATTAGAGTAACGTCTTGATGACAGTTGAACCTGGGTGCATAAATTCCCTGTTATATATAAAAGCAATGTTGTGATGCCCCAATGATCAACTAGGGAAAAAAAGGCTAATAGCAACCAAAAAAAGCTTATCACAATCGAAAAATAGCAGAAACTTCAAACTTGTAAACCAAAGTGATGAATTCAGTAGTCATTATTTGGAATCTTGGATAGTTTATTCTCATGAAAGAATATATAGAAGAATGAACCATACAATTAGTGGGTAATTAATGCATATATTGAACAATACCGACAATAATGGAAGATATAATGGTATCAGCAACATGATAAGAGGTTGCCGGTACAAAGGTTCAGGTATATATACTAAATAGCCGAAAATCATGTTGGGTTGCTATTGACCACCATCCCATACAAAGAGTCATAGATATAAGATGATTAAAAATAAGACCACCTCTTACCAACTATTGTCTCTGCAACTCAAGCTTAAGGGGAAGTATGTCCTCCACTGATATGTATCAGTATGGGAGGTCATTAATCTATTTTCCTCTCTGGTCAAGCTTAGTATATATACTTTTATCTTTTCGGCAGGAAAAATGCAGTGAAAGAGTTGCTTTGCAGGTAGGCTTGTTTGATGGAATTTGTTCTGCATTTTAGAATATCAGAAAGGCATAAGTCAATGTACCGACTCGTGCAACATAATCCTTTATGATTGTCTTTCTATTCTTGCCTTATAATCGATTTTAGGACAAAGACGCCTTGCCTATTTTTGTGTATCTAGACTATCATCGTGCCTTGCACCGATAACTTACTTATCGTTGTGCCTCTAGACCATTCTCGTGCTTGCAACATCAATGTACCGACTCGTGCCTGCCTTTCGTGCCATACTTTGAGACGCAATAACATGATCGTATCACCGACTTGGTCCGCACTTCAAACATTGAGGTCGTGCCTCACAACTTAACCAAACTTGCCTTACTTCTTAACTTAACTCGAAACGACTCAAATCCGACTAATGCAACTCTGAGTGAACGACTCAATACTCGACGTCGCATCTCGTGCAGAAGCACGTGTCTTTACTTAGCCAAATCTTAGGCTCCATACTGGTGTTGCAACCGTGCATACCCTTTTTGACACAACTCGTGTCGTGCTTGTACTTCCTTTTATTCGACCGACACCGTGCATGCGGATTGCCGCTCAGCACGCCAACTTATCTATATGAAAGGTCACTGGCAATTCAAGCCATCCTGAACATGTAGGTGGTGCAGACGAGACCCTTACAGCTAAGGGTAGCTAGCTTTGCTCAAGTCCTCGAATCATCGCGGCGTGTTCTTGCCTAACTACCTTGCTTCCCTCCTAGGCCGATACAGTCCTGTGGCCCCAGGCTACCGAATCGAGGGCGTGAAACCTTGTGCACAAGTTGTCCATGACCACGCACCTACGAGAACTTCTAGACTCAACGTAAATGCATGGCCTAACCGTCACAACTTAACTTCCTTTGCTTCCCTTCTTTATTTTTCATACTTCTTTTGCAGAGCCCAAACCAGGGTTGCCTCGGCAACTGACCTACATTCCCGACATCTCTTCCAGTGTTTCCATACTCTTAGTGACTTAAACTTATGAATGACTAATTCATAGCCTTTCAGCATAACTTTGAACAAAACATGTTCTATACGTGACATAGACCGTGACACACTTATCTTTGAACCAACCGTGGCTCGTGCTTTAAACCAACTTGTGTTCTGTACGACATTATTGCCAAGTCATACTCTATATGACGAGCTTTGAGATCGTCGAACTACGTGGCTATGACAACCGCAGAAATCGCGGGACAGTGCTTGCTATGACTTCGATAGCCCGACATAACTTTTGCCTAACACAATCGTGCAATAACTTACCGTGGGACAAGTAAAGGCTATGCCAAGCCTTGCACCGTAGAAACGTACATTCAGAATTATTGGACACTTTTGCTAAGCCAAACATTAGACAGTGCATGCTTTATCAAGCATTTATACGTGCGACGTCTATGACTTATGCTAAGTTCAAAGCTTGTGGCAACATAAACCAACTTTCTTTCTCCCAAGCCATGGGACGAAGGACCGAGTGTCATTTTGAAAGCACGTCGTGCACGATTTTAAGCCGACCGTGGGACCTTTCTATATTCTAACTAAATATGACCAAAATTGGGATTATTTTCTTAGCTATGTGGATTCACCTCTTTTATTATCAAGCCTACTTGTGCATTTGAAAACTTTCATTTTATTAGTATGAAGGCCAAGCTGAGGCAAGTTCACCGAAGCCACCCACCTGAGCGAGTTGTTTCGACCGAGCAGGACTTCGAGCAAGACGGTGCATAGCTAGTCCAAACGCCGTTAGCGTTTTGATTCTTCTGGTTGAACTGAGCGGGACGGAGCACTACATTATACACCACTCAGAATAAGTTTCGTACTCGAAACTTACTGAGTACACACTCATCAACTTATCACTCGATTCAATATCCAACAATTCTCGCATACACTTCGCATATGCGTTTCTTTAATCCGAGCCGTGCTCGTGCCTTAGTTATTTTCATATCGAACAACTATATCTCAAACATGGAGTACTTATACTCGTCGCTTATACGAACATCTTAGTTCTAGGGCAAATCACCCGATCAATCAACATTCACTTCAATTTCGAATCCAACGATTTCACTACCATCAATATTTTCTTTTGAAACTCACAATCTCAAAATCCTCAATGTCTTCTCGTTCCTTTATTCTTACTTGAATTCAACGTATCACTTAGTTGGATCGTGCACATGTTTAAGGCGTTTCCGAAATATATGCATTTCAGCCAAGCCTAGTGATACTGAATCCAATTCCACATATTGATTCATCTTATCAATCCTGAAAATCAATCATACCGATGCTACCTCTCGAAACAGGGACGTCTTGCCTAACCGCTAGGCCCTCTTTCCAGGCTAAAGTCAACGTCAGTATTGGAATCATAGTTCCCAAACAATAATATCAACACTGACCACAATCATAAGGTCAAACCAAAGTTGATAATACGAAATTTTCTACCCAACCTCGTCTTATATGAAGTAGGCATCAGTTATTTGTATCAGTATAGATTTGATCTCTTTTTAAAAGGGTGGTCTTTCTGTAACCTCTAGATAGAGAACTACTAAGAGAGTACAGTAAATATATGGCCTGCTTGGTAAACGGTAAGTGCGGGAAGGATTTGGATTTGCACTTTCAAGGGGGTGATAAGTTCATGGAATCCATGCATTTTCCCGTTCCCTCCAAATTCTAAAAGTTGTTTGGTAGGCTAAGAGAGTGAGAAAAGTGGGTGTGCGCATATAATAATTGTTTAATAAAATTAGCATAAGTGTTATGTTAAATAATTAATAATACCTAATTATAAGAACAATTAATCATCTTAAATATTTGCTAATTGGTAAATAAAAACTACATAATTATCTTAATGTTAATTAATTATATTGTTTACTAATTAGTTACCCTGATTAGAAAACAATATAATTATGTAATAGTTATTCCAAGTGTTAGTAGATAAATTATCGATCATATTAACTAATTACTAAATAAAGAACGAACTAATTAACTATCTTGTTTACTAATCAGTTAACCTAATTATACAAATAGCTTAAAACTACTTAAGAGCAAAAAGTTAATATTAAAAAGTGTTAATTAGGTGATTAATTAATTACTAATAAGTTAAAAAATAGACCAGCCAAAATCTGAAGCTCAAGCTCTTTCCACTCACATACTAGAGTGGCGAGAGGATGTGAAGGATAGCAAAATAGGGGGGAGAGGACAGGAACTGCACTTTGTCAGTGCAACACACATTCCGCCTCCAAAATCCAAATACAGTGTTTACTAAACACTATTTTCCAAAGAATTTCCACATCCAAATTTCACCCCTCTTTTCCAAAGAATTTCCACATCCAGCTCCATATACCTGTTACCAAACAGGCCCTTTACATGGAGAGACAAGTATACTGATCATCCATGTTATTAGTTGATTTCAGGCTATACTAAATCAATCGAATAACTTGAAGACACCTTGTCACATTGATATAATCTGAAAGAGAACAATCTAAATATTTTCTTATTGAGGTCTGCAGAGGAACCTTATGATTTATGATTGGGGTTGGTTTTCTAGTTTCAGTGAAGAAACACATGCAGAATGGGATTCTTAGGTGTGGGTTGGAAAGAGTAGGAGTTATCCGTATGGCAAATTCATGGTCCATGTTCTCTTGAATCTACTACACATAGATCTGCATGCCCACGGTGAATCAAGCAAATATACTCAGTAGATGGTTAGTAATGATACATTAACTAACACATGTTGTGCAATTTTGTAGTTATGATGCTTTCAGGAATTTCTAATGTGTTTGATCATTTTAAACCAACCAAGCAGCATAAGCCAGGATGCTCTAGCAGCCTACCACTGAGAAGCTTCCCAATGATGAAGCATTCATTAATGTCTAGATAATCCCATGTTAACTTCTACATACAGGCACTAATATCTCCAATATGTGAATGCAAACATGGTGTTGAGTGTTGAGTACAAGAGGATTATGGATGCGGCTTGGAGTTGCTAAATTAAATTAAGGCAGTTGTTGTTTTTTGTGTGTCATAGAGATGAATGTGGTTTCCTATAGAAAATCGTATTATATTACCTCTTGTTTAGAAACTTTATAGTCCAGGGAAACTCGGAGGATGCTCTTGGCTGCATAAGAATAAACAGCATATCCAAAAGGTACCTACCTGCTAACTGGTCGTGTAGTTTTATCTCATGACCATCTCATGCTCATAGCTATCTTGGCTAGGAATTTGGCACCAAAGTAGAGGGTTGATGTTGAACCGATAGGCAGTCATAAAAACTGACACATCTTTTATGGAAGCTTTCTTATGCGCTATAGCCAACACCAGTATGATAGGATAAGGCAAAAGTTTAAAGTGTCTTATGCACAAGAGAGCATTATCAGATAAATCGTGACAGAAACAGGTCAATAGTGATATCCAAGCCTGATTTGTTTTTCTTTAGCATGGCGCAAGCCATGTTCAAAACCAAGCCAGATAAACTATCAGGTCATAAAAGGACTTGGGCCCAAACCAGACCTAAACTTACAAAGTAAGGCCAATAAGTATCCATATTTAACAAGCTTGTATCCTAAATGTTTACTTTATTGAATAACTATACAATATATAAACCAAAATGATATATGTATACTAAAACAACTTGCGAATTGAGTATGATAATTCATATCAACACTTGATGGCTCGATGGGACTCTAATCCCAAGTTCATACATAAATAATTAACACTTAAGCCACTCCCGCATATGGATTCTATTTTGTCCATACCAGTAGAAACTATAATAGGCCTACAGGTCGATCAAATTTGAATGCCCTATCCAACAATATCATCAGTCTCTTTGATCATTTCATGTTTGATGCATAAATTTCTTATAGTCTAACCCCTTGACAACAACCACAATATCTTAGCAACAAATTTGCAGCTGCAACCATTAAAAACTGCAGAAAAGTTGGTCACAACTTCCACTTTCCCCACTACAACCACCTAGAACCATCAGGGAAAATACTAGCTGTTATATTGCTTGAAGCCACAAGTCAGGAAAGAAGTACATCTCCTTGCAGATAACAAATTTTGCTAAAAGACTAAGCATACATTCTCAAACACATGGGTAAATAAATAACTTCCATTCATAGAACTTATTATTCTTTTTTTTCCTCTTCCATTTCTATTCTTCTTTAAAAAATGGACTAAAGGTACTTTTAACTTTTTTTTTCATGATCATATTATTATTTTCTGAGATCCTTTAAATTAGCACCAAATTCCAAGGAATACGAGACAAGTATCGGTCAAGGGAAGTAGTGAACAATATAACGACCGAGATTAATCTGTCAAAAAAAGGCTTAACAAAAGCTAGTCCCAACCAATGTGAAATAAGCAAGGCTCTCAAATAATACCTTTCCTATTAGACCATAATGCAAAAGCCAATAAAGCTTTATTACTGATCCGTCTTCGTAGACTAAGTTAAAGGATTGCAAACCTTTCCAACTCCAACATAAGCAATTTGTGGGGATGGAGAGCTCCAGACTAGTCAATTACGTTAGGAAATAGGAAGAAAAGATTAAGCAGCTCTTGTTGATGGAGAAATGATGCAGCTCCGAGATCATTCTCAATTACCAGCTGTTGTCAATGGCCCAAAACATTGGGATGAACTTACAAAGGCTTTTTTGATACTAACCAAAATTGTGGTAAATACTGGGAGTTGATAGAAAGATATAAATCTTGAAACAATTCCATTTACTTTAAACATAAGTGTTAAGAAAAATACCTCCAAGTTTAGACTTTATCTTCCATCTAATTTGAAACGAGTAATAGAAAGTCATGCTACAAGAATGCATACGTATGTTGCAATCCTTTATCTACTAGCATGTTTCCTATACATTTCTTAATCTAAAAGATAGATCCTTTAAGAGAATTAGGGACGAATATATGGGCTAACGAGTTCTTGCTAAGACTTCTTAAGTGTATATAAATTTGCACAACATGGAACATAGCTGGAACATTCAAAATTAATTTGTGTGTAAATGTTCAAAGACAAAAAAGAAAACTCTTGCAATTGCTCCATAGTGATCATGACACCATACAACTTAACACAATAACATACCCTCTTATCTAAAAGGAATATTTTAATACCCTACGTTGGACAATCTAAACTAAGATCAGTATGATAATGGATCACTTGGTCATTATGCTAGATTTTTCGTGCAGTAAAAGCACACTCAGAATATAACTATATTACTTGAAATATGAGGTATTATCAAGTGCATATATACCACCAAGTCTTCCAAGTTAGAATGACCATCAACCATAGAAAAACAAAGCATGTTACCTTTAAGAAGCCCCCTAGAATATGAACCACCCCATTAATGGCCTCAAATCGTTATCAAATTGAAGCTCCAATAAGCAACTTTACATCATCGACAGTATTTCTCAAAAGTTACAATCACCAGCCAACCAGTGTATCTGACAAGATGATTGCATCCCTTTCGTATGTTTGCTAGAAGCCAACTAGGAGAACCCAGTTTTATTTTATTTCCACTAGTCAAAATTCCCCATAACAGAAATAATCTTGAAGAATTTAAAAAAAAAGAGAGAAAGACCAGTCATTAATGACCGTCCGTCCTAGGCGTGCGTACGTACTAGCACCAAGACTCTCCCATATAATTATTGTCCGGGTTGGGCTTCGAACCCACGTCTACCCCTCCTCCCTTACTAGTGTTACCAGCAGACCACCCCCTTGGTGGTATCAGCTTTAGCTATGATAGGCAAACCTGAAATCCATTCAGGACCAAGATACCAAATGTTGTCTCTCACTGTAATAAAAACATGGTTGAAATCCCAGCACACAATCTCTAGGCATCAGCATCGGAATAAAGTACACATCCAGGAGTATATTATACAGCTTGATGTCCCGATCAATGATGCAATCTATAAATTGCTTATGAAGATGAGTCAGACCTGAGCAGTTTTAAGAGACATTTACTACCTCTTCTTCCACACTGAAATAGCAGCAGTACTGATGTGAATAGCTAGTATTCATACACTAGTAGCTATTTCCCTTCAGAGGAAACCGAACTTTAGTTTACCACCAACCAAACAGCATATGTTATATTCAGAAATTTCATATCTTGTTATTTACTGATAATCCAACCTACGCAGTATCGAACAGCAACCAAAATCTACTAGCACACATCTTAAATCTCCTAGGACTTCGTATGCAAGTAACAAGACTCTGGGGAGGGAGCTTTGTCATACTGGACAAAATTAAGCGACTTCTATCATAGGAAGCACATAAACTTCACAACGTATCGCCAACTCCATGTCCTAATCCTATCGAGTCAGGCAAGTATTAAAAAAAAGAGAGAAAGACCAGTCATTAATGACCGTCCGTCCTTGGCGTGCGTACGTACCACCAAGACTCTCCCATATAATTATTGTCCGGGTTGGGCTTCGAACACACATCTACCCCTCCTCCCTTACTAGTGTTACCAGCAGACCACCCCCTTGGTGGTATCAGCTTTAGCTATGATAGGCAAACCTGAAATCCATTCAGGACCAAGATACCAAATTAATAAAAACATGGTTGAAATCCCAGCACACGATCTCTAGACATCAGCATCGGAATAAAGTACACATCCAGGAGTATATTATACAGCTTGATGTCCCGATCAATGATGCAATCTATAAATTGCTTATGAAGATAAGTCAGACCCGAGTAGTTTTAAGAGACATTTACTACCTCTTCTTCCACACTGAAATAGCAGCAGTACTGATGTGAATAGCTAGTATTCATACACTAGTAGCTATTTCCCTTCAGAGGAAACCGAACTTTAGTTTACCACCAACCAAACAGCATATGTTATATTCAGAAATTTCATATCTTGTTATTTACTGATAATCCAACCTACGCAGTATCGAACAGCAACCAAAATCTACTAGCACACATCTTAAATCTCCTAGGACTTCGTATGCAAGTAACAAGACTCTGGGGAGGGAGCTTTGTCATACTGGACAAAATTAAGCGACTTCTATCATAGGAAGCACATAAACTTCACAACGTATCGCCAACTCCATGTCCTAATCCTATCGAGTCAGGCAAGTATTAAAAAAAAGAGAGAAAGACCAGTCATTAATGACCGTCCGTCCTTGGCGTGCGTACGTACTAGCACCAAGACTCTCCCATATAATTATTGTCCGGGTTGGGCTTCGAACACACATCTACCCCTCCTCCCTTACTAGTGTTACCAGCAGACCACCCCCTTGGTGGTATCAGCTTTAGCTATGATAGGCAAACCTGAAATCCATTCAGGACCAAGATACCAAATTAATAAAAACATGGTTGAAATCCCAGCACACGATCTCTAGACATCAGCATCGGAATAAAGTACACATCCAGGAGTATATTATACAGCTTGATGTCCCGATCAATGATGCAATCTATAAATTGCTTATGAAGATAAGTCAGACCCGAGTAGTTTTAAGAGACATTTACTACCTCTTCTTCCACACTGAAATAGCAGCAGTACTGATGTGAATAGCTAGTATTCATACACTAGTAGCTATTTCCCTTCAGAGGAAACCGAACTTTAGTTTACCACCAACCAAACAGCATATGTTATATTCAGAAATTTCATATCTTGTTATTTACTGATAATCCAACCTACGCAGTATCGAACAGCAACCAAAATCTACTAGCACACATCTTAAATCTCCTAGGACTTCGTATGCAAGTAACAAGACTCTGGGGAGGGAGCTTTGTCATACTGGACAAAATTAAGCGACTTCTATCATAGGAAGCACATAAACTTCACAACGTATCGCCAACTCCATGTCCCAATCCTATCGAGTCAGGCAAGTATTAGACATGACACCAACATCCGAAAATACAGAAGGACGTCAAAAGAAAAGAATGGTGTCATGTCGGTGTTGTTTTGTTCGTACTTTATCGTGTAATGCTCATGTTCGTGCAGCCTCACAAAAATTCCCAGCTTCATTTTACCGCCAAATATCCAAACATAAACCAGATGCCACTAGCAGATGAGTTAAATCCTTTAGGATTTGGTATGAAAATAAGAAGAATTTGGCTAGATTGTATGAACAGGAATACGATACAGACATGGCATCTGATGTTGGTGTGTATCACATGATCAAATTGTATCTTTTACGTTTGAACTATGTCCTAGTGTTCTTAGTAAGCCATGGCTTTAAAGAATCGATTTTGGAGTTTCTGTATCATGTCCAGTACGTGTCTGACACAAAACTAACACGTCCGATCATTGTCTACTAGGAATTTAGGGGATCTAGGTCACAACGAGCAAATTAGATCTATTTACGCGAGTAATATCTCAAAGATCCCAACTTTATTCTACCACCAACCAAACCAAGCCAGAATCAAACCAAATCACACCAACTCCGACAAAAATTGAAGGGGGAGGGCCCGGAGGGGGCGTCACTCACCTCTTGATGTCCTTCTTCTGGGAGAGGAGGCACTGGAGTATGCACTCCTTGCAGAAGACGTGTCCCTTCTGGCAGCAGAGGGGGTCGAGGAAGGGCTTGAGGCAGAGGCAGCAGGCGTCGAACGGCTTGATGGAGTCCTTTCCGAGCCTCTCCCTCTGCGTCCCGTAGCCTAGCTTCTTCTTCTCGTCGTACGTGAAGAACGCGAGGTCGTTGTTGTTCTTCGAGTGCCTCTGCGGCATCTTCTCCTCCCTTCTTCTTCTTCTTCTTTCTTCTTCTTCTTCGACGAGACCGTAACCCTAAAGATACTGAGAAATTGAAGCCGGTGGAAACGAAAGAGGGAAGAACAAAATAGTCGAAGGAACCGCAGATTTTATTAGGTTTTATGATTTGTGAATCCTAAACCCGTTATGAGTTCGGATTGTATTTTATGATTTGTAAATACTAAACCCGTTATGAGTTCGGATTACAATCCGAAACCGGTTGAAATGCTTTGTTTGGGGAACCTTCCTCATTTGGTTCGCGAAAAGAAAAGAAAAACTTTGAAAAATTACAATTTATATCGATGATAGATGAACCATTTTATTTTGGTTTTTTTTAGGGGCACCACCACTTTTACTAGGGGGTAGTCCAATTTTTTTTGAAAAAAATTACAAGTTTGCCATAGATTTTTTTACTAGGGGGGCAGTCCATAATTTACTATAAAACCCAATGTTGTTTTATTTTTTCTCTCTTTCTTCCTCTATTACTTCTCTTCCTCCACTCTTCCTCCACTCTTTTTTTTCTCCTCATCATAAAACCCTAGAATTAACCTAACCTAGGTGAAATTGTCCCCCCACCTAAATTTGTTAAAGAATTAACCCTTCACTTCTCCCATTTATTTGTAAGTCGTCGAATTTATTTTTGTATAATGCTTTAACCTAAATTTTACATATAAAAGTTGAATTTTGTGTTTAATGTAGAAAGAAATAGAAAATTGAACAACCCAGACCATCAAATGCTGGAAACTCTCCTCCCACAACGTCCGAAGAACACTTTGATACATCGGAAGGCCTCTTGGTAACTACATTTTAAATTTATTTCGGATGAAAAATCGGACTTTGACACAGAGGACTGCCACTTCTCTGGCAGTCCCTTTCATGGATTTGGACTGCCAGGGATGTGGCAGTCCTACTTCAGTGTAGGACTGCCACATCTCTGGCAGTCCTATATATGTGATGGACTGCCACATATGGGGCAGTCCTTTTTAATTTCCATTGTAGGAGTTGTTTAGTTTTGACTTCAGTGTAGGACTTACATTTTGGCTTTATGTAGTTGTTTAGTTTTGACTTTTAACTTCTATTGTAGGAGTTGCGATCTTTCGATGTTGCGGTACATGCTCCAATTGCAATCGATGTAGGACATTTATTTTGGACCGATCTTTCGTTTCAATCAAGCGACGATGCGGTACAATGGTGTCGAGAAGTTGGACGAAAAACAATTTAGTTCTAGTGATATCCAGATCAATGTGTTATATGGAGGACCACTTTTGTATACATTTTGGCATTTTGGTTATAGAGGACCACTTTTGTATACATTAAACTATGAAATATGAAGTCCAATATATGTTTCTTACTTTTATCCATGTGTTATATGTGTTTTATGTGCTTATCTGGGTGTTATACATGTGTGTTTTGTGTGTTTGGCTGAGTATTATACATGTTTTACATGTGTGCTAAAAATCATCAGAGGACTGCCACAACCAGGGCGGTCCTTCACATGTGTTGGACTGTCCTGGGTGTGGCAGTCCTAGCATGGACTAGATCACAGAATATTTCAGCTAGGACTGCCACACCCAGGGCAGTCCAACACATGTGAATGACTGCCCTGGGTGTGGCAGTCCTAGAATGGTTTTTGTTGTATGTTCATTATTGTTCAATCATCTTAACAAAATGAATTAGCTGTGATGATTTAAGTAGTTGAAGAAAAACTGATCAAGAAACTTACTGATTACTGACATTGGAATGGTAACATGAACAATACTTTGCTGGGTTTTAAGATCTCTATAACTTCATCTTATAGAGAGACTTCTAATATCAAGCACCCCGATCTTTTGATACAGCTAATACATAAAGTCTGATTCCAGCCCATTAACTTCATAACATCTGTTTTCTTCTCTGATGTTTTACCAATTACTGCCACCATCATTGGCATAAAAAACAACTAGCAAGAATGAGATTCCCTCATTAATATATTAATCTTCTGATATCTCTACTGTTTTCTGCTAGAGAAATTACTCTGACCAATCTGCTTTTCCTATGAATGTAATTTATCACACCCTACTCAATAGAAACTGGAACCATTTTTTATTTGTAGCTTGGTGCAAACTGAGGCATATATGTAGTTGGTCATTGAGTATGATCGAGCTTTTTGGTATTCTTCCCATTGACCAATTTTTTTGTTTCTGTTTTCAGTTTTAATTTGATTATGTCGGGGACACTTTGGTAATTCATGATTACTTCTCTAGTTCAGCTCATTGGATATGACCTTGTCTTATAAGTTAATAACTATGTATTTTTGTTTTTGAAATCTACTGTATTCCTAACATGGTGGCAAGGTGTTATTGTCGCTTTCCTTTTTTAAACTGGGTTCTTTAAAGGCCATTTAGCCCAACAGCTGAAAACACGGATCCAGGACTATATAATCTGCATTGAGGTCAGCATTATATATATTTCAGAAATTTTACTGTACCGATATAATTTTATATAAAATTAACGAAAACGATAAAATTTATTGAATTTAGCGTCCACGATAGCATCCGACATTGCGTGTGTCGGAAAATTGGTCAAGCCCAATTTCCGACACACCGTTTGTCAGAAATTTGACTTCGTCAAATTTTCGACACACGCAATGTCGGATTTTCGTTTGGGTGGTTTTTTCTCCACGTTGGTTCGGTTTTCTGTAGTTGGGTTGGTTCAGAATGAAAGTAAGTGCGGGTGTTGGTGGTTGGAGGGGAGTAAAGTAGATCTGAGAAAAGGAGTAGGAGAAGTAGAAGAGAACAGAGAAGAAGAAGAAGTAAGAAGGAGAAGTGAGAAGAAGAAGAAGAAGACAGCAGAAGAAGAAGTGAGAAGAAGAAGAAGAAGGCAGCAGAAGAAGAAGAAGAAGAAGTCTTGGTTAGTAAATCTAATCTAGCATTTTATATTATCATTTTGTTAGCATTTTATATTATGATACTTTTAGCATTTTATATTAACTCTAATGATAACATCTAACCTAAGACAAATCTAAACCTAATCTAGATCCCAATCATAACCATTAAGACTAATCTAGACCACAATCCTAACCCTTAAGACTAATCTACATCCCAATCCTAACCCTTAAGACTAATCTACACCTAATTTAGACCCTAATTCTAACCCTTTAGACTAATCTACATCTAATCTAGATCCCAACCCTAACCTAAGCTAAATCTTTAACCTAACATTAACCCTAACATAATCCAAACCAATTTCCTAAGCTAAATCTTAACTTTAACCCTTTGACAACCATCTCCCTAACCCGTAACAAAACCCTAACCTAAGCTAAATCTTTAACCTAACATTAACCTTAACCCTAACCCGTAAACTAAACCATTAACCTTATCCAAACCATTTTTCTAATCCTAACCCTAATCTCAACCCGAACTTAACCCTAACATAATCCAAACCCTAATCATATATAAACCGAAACTCTAATCTATAATGCTCTTACATATGCGTTTTGACAACCATCTTTTTACAGATGGCTAGCCAAAACGACGGTTGTATACCGGGGGGACCAACTACAGATTTGATTAAGCAGCAACGTGAGTCGCACATATGTAGTCTGATATTTTCTGGAGAGGTATATTAAATTTTAATTGTGTTAGTCAATAAATTTTTCATTTTATATGTTTAGTAATAATACAGTTTGTATGTTTTATATATAGCTATGTGATTATAAAAAGAAAGTGCGGTGTCGAGAACACAACACATGGCGCTATGAGGGCAAACTTAGTTTCTGGAAATTGACTAGTGACCAAGAAGCTTTATTGCACGTATTTGGTTTTCATTACCTTGATCAAATACGTTTTCTATGTCACGATAGAGACTTGATTCTGAGTCTAGTGGAGCGCTGGCGGCCCGGACGAAATACGTTCCAGCTACCTTTTGGAGAAATGTCTATTGTGCTTAAAGATGTTGCAAATATTTTAGGTCTACCTATCACAGGTGAACCTATAATATTTGATGAGCAATTTTCTGCTGAGACAGCGATCACGACCTACCTAGGTGTGGAGGCACCCAAATTGAAAGGCAAAGGCCTAGTGTCGTATACATGGCTCCGGCAGAATTTTATGCACATAGATCGTATCGGTGACCAAGAAATATCAGTTGATGAGGAAAGGGTAAGTATTACATTTGTGGTTAATATTTGTGCACATAGATTATATATCAATTTAGTTTAGCTAATATAATGTTTATCATATTCTGTTCAGGTCATTGCATGCACTAGAGCCTATTTACTAGGCCTTATTAATGCTTTTTTGTTTCCCGACGCATCGGATATGGTAAATTTACGGTTTCTATTATTTCTGAATGATTTGACGGAACCGACGAGTCATGCGTGGGGAGCGTCAATGCTGGCATATGTATACAGTGCTATGTCAGACTTTGTGCAGTTCCATTCGAAGGACAAATTGATGAAAAATTTAAATGGATGTGCTACATTGATTCAGGTACGAAAATTGTTTGAATTTGGTATATATATAAAATTTGTTATATATTTAAAATTTGTACACTTATATCATATATTTTTTAGGTTTGGTCCTACGAGCATTTTTCTATCGGTAGGCCACTTTCCCTTATCAGTAGCGACGCACATGTATTTCCGTTCGCTTTACGGTGGACTACTGATGCGGTAGATCCCGCATACTGTGTTTACTCGGTTGCTCCGATATATCGGGGCCAATTTGATTCACTACAGTTTTCAGAGGTATATAAATGTCACCATTGTATATCTATTTAGTATATTATGTTTTATTTCCTTATAATTATTTGTCGAAAAATAGGTTCAAATGGTGCATTATTCTATTAATCCTTATCCTTCTGAGATAGAACGAACATCATATGAATTAAGTCTCCATAGGTTTTACATAATATACCATGGAGACATAATGTATCATCCAGCTGATCGGGTTATGCGGCAATTCGGTATGAAACAACATATACCCGAAGACCCGCCTCACTACAATCGTGGTAGAGGAAATACAACCGTAAGAGCCCGCAAATTAATTCCTGCTTGGAATTCCAGACTAGAGACGCATAACATCTCACATTTGTCTCAGAACATAGCTACTATGGAGGACTGTAAGTTATTTTAAAGTTAATATTTTTGCCATATTTTTTAAAATGCTACATCTCACATATTTCGTATATGCAACAGTATACGGGGATTTTGCATATAGATCTTGGTGGGGATCTCCACGTATAAGCAACAGACGCTACATATATCAGGAGCCTCGATACGAGCATAGAGCTATAGATGATTCTAGTCTGCGTGGATTTTATCAACATATAATGAGAACTGATGTAAGTAATTATTTTTAGTTTACAATATTTTGGATTACAATGTTTTAGCTTGCATAAGAACTAAAATAAAGTGTTATTATTTTAGGTTCCAGCTTTGGAGCAAGCATATGATAACCCAGATCCTGAAGCCTTGAGAACAACAGTAAGAAACTTTCTGGATTGGGTGAAAGCAGATCCGGAGCCTCCGAACCCTACGCTACATATTCCGCAAGATTATCCTGTAGGCATTATTAGCCAACGTCAACCACTTCCCCGCAGGCCAAGGTACCATGTCACCCAACCGTTCCTCGATAGTCCGCCCCAGCAAGCTGACGAGATTCCGCCTCAGCAAGCTGGCGAGATTCCACCTCAGCAAGCTGACGAGGAGTGAGCTGGCCAGGGGACTTCCCAGTGCGCTGGCCAGGGTTCTTCCCAGTGGGCTGGCCAGGAGACTTCCCAGTGGGCCGGCCAGGGGACTTCCCAGTGGGCTGGCCAGGAGACTTCGCAGTGGGCTGGCCAAGGGACTTCCCAGTGGGCTGGCCAGGGTTCTTTCCAGTGGGCTGGCCAGAGTTCTTCCCAGGGGGCTGGCCAGGAGACTACCCAGGGGACTTCGCTGTGGCCCGGAGTGACAGATTGGTTCCAAAGATATGGTTTGGATGGAGATTATTATACATAGATACTAACGACTCCATCAGCACCAGCACCAGCACCCACGCAAGACGAAGGTGGTGATGCGTCCCAGGAGGATACGATGCGGAGGAGAGCCCGACTCAATCTCAGAGAAGTTGATCGTCCAGACTATTGGAAATTAGACAGACAAGGAAGATAGATGTAAATTTTGAACTTGTATGATGTTTTGTGTTCATTTATATAAAAGTCACATTTCATTGACAAAATATTACAGATACTTCACATGATGTTTCTTATTCATTCTCTTGGTTGATTTGTACAACTCCTTCTATTGTGTCCTAAACCATTGCAATTACTGCATCGGAGATCTCTTGAAGATTGATCCTTCGCCACAGTACGATTCTTCTTGGGTCTTCCGGCTTTGCGTCGTACAGCTGGTACTCCAATGTCGCCTCTAACCAATGCACTTTGAATGTTGTAAGGGACTGGAATTGGCTCCAAGTGCGGCTCGTAGACACTTTTTAATGCTTCCTTTGAAAATATAGCTGGATAATAATGCTCAATCCTGATATTGCAACAATTACAAGCATAACATGCATGTACACATGGAAGAAAAGTATGATACCACTTTAAACATGAACAATAGTTTTCATTTAAACGAACAACATATGTCCTATTTGTTTGACGATCTAATATCTCAAACAAATGACCCACTATCCGTAACATTTCCAGCTGATGGATTTCTTTTGTGATACGAGCCATCGTTTTTAACATCTTCGGACAAAAATTTGTTTCAAGATTTTCGGCTTGTTGTCTGTTTTTGTCCTGAAGTGTTATAATCTTGGCTCGAATACCATCAAGTAGTGTCGTTATTGGTTTATCACGAAGATTTTTAATCCAGTTATTGAAAGATTCAGCAAGATTTGACGTGTTAATATCTAGTCTTGGACAAGGAGAATACGCTGTAATCCAGTGTGAGAAAACACGATTTTCATCATTTACTCCAACGAGCCAATTGTAAACATCAACATTTTCAGCTTTAATCATCTCCAAACAATTATTTGCATCTGTTTCATTATAACATCTTGCAAGAGAGTCCAAGCTACGTTGAAAATACTTTGATCTGCATACTGATTTCAAATTTGCTTTAAAATGTTGAATACAAAAAAATGAGGCGATTCCAGAAAAATAGCACGCATGGCATTTATCAATCCTTTCTGTTTATCCGATATAAAAGAAATTGTATTCCAGGCATCAAAAAATCTTTCAAAAGATATTTTTAAACCGTGTAAAAACCAATTCCAAGAATCAGTGTTTTCACTCTCAGCAACAGCATATGCAATAGAATATAGTTGATAGTTAGGATCATGAGCACAAGCAATAAATAAAATACCTCTATATTTAGAGGAAAGAAAAGTAGCATCAATACTAATCACAGGTAAGCATCCCCTTAGAAATCCATCAATGCATGCCTTGAAACAAATAAAAATTCTTTCAAACCTATTATTTTCTGTAATCTTCATAAAACATTGACTACCTGGATTTGTCTCAATAATTCTAAGACCATACTCTTCGAGACTACTATATGCATCAATATAACTACCATTTATTTCGGATAGAGCAAGTTCTCTAGCTTTCCAAACCTTACAGTATTTAATATGTATTCGATGTTCCCTAAATATATCTTTTACAACACAAGATGGACTATACGACTGATTATCTCGAATTTTATCAATAATTTATTTTTAACCCATACAGTGGTAGCTAATGGATGAGAACCAGTTGTAAGTCCACCTAAACAAGAATGAATATTTTCTAGCGTTGCAATAGAAAATCTTTCGCCTCCGCCTATGGCTTTAGCGTATACCCTCCAATGACAATTTGAACTATTATATTTATAAATAATTTCAGTAGCATTATTTAAAGTAGCTGAACAAGTAAAATTACGTCTAATTGCTATATCACTAATAAAACTTCTAAATTTAGAACGATTCTCAAATGTTTTCCAATAAATAATTCAGGAGTGCTAAGGCTATCAACAGAATCATCAAATTCATCATCTAAATTTTCAATTAGATCATCACTATTTTCATCATCGTTATTAACATCATCTACTACATGTTCTTCTTCAGTAAATGGAATAACTTGATGAGAAGAACTAGGACCAGCGTTAAAAGTATTACAAGCAGGTATATTACTTACATTTATAGATGGGGGCGGAGTGACATAGATATTAATATACGGTGATTGTGCATTCACTTGAAGAACAAATTTCCATGCATCTTCACTATCTACATTTATACAATTAGATACGAAAATATGTACTAATATAAATTCGTAGTCGATAGAATATTGATCAATAATTAGATTATGTAAACTAAGAAATAAAATATTTCGATCAACTAAAAGAACTTGGGTTAAACCCCCTTGATACGCTAACCCATTTAGTACACCTCCAAGCGAGCATAGTATTGTTAGATTTCCATCCATGTTGACAACAAGATGAACTTTCTGTAGGAAGAGAAGAGCTTCAGCTTTCAACGAAATAGACTTGCCAAACTTCCTACTGAATGAGAGAGGTTGTGAAGTGAATGAGAGAGATATGGTGAAGTGAATGAGAGAGATGCTGTGAATTGGTTTGATACTTATAGATGGTGGTGGTTCAATATAGCCGTTGGAGTTAGAACGTTACAATTGTAACGTTGAGAATTGTAACGTTAGAAACCAAGATAACCCATCTCAAACCAAAAAAAAAAACAACCAAACCCACCCAACCCAACTCCAACAAAGATAACCAACCAAAAAAAAACCAAACCCACCCAACCCCCAACAAAAATAACCAACCCAACCAAAAAAATAAATAAAAACCAAACCCAAACTAACCCACCACCCAACTTAAACCGTAAACAATTTAAACCAAAAATTTAAATGCCCTATTTCAGCCATACCATATGTCGGAATTTAAACATATACATTTTTCCGACAGTCCGCTTGTCGGATTTTAAACATATCCATTTTTCCGACAAACAGTCTGTCGAATTTTATTGTTTGACCCAATTTCCTAAACTACTATCGTTTAAACAAATATTATTAAAATTATTATCGCTACAATAAATTTTCTGTATATATTTTTGTCATTCGTCCCTTTGAAATTCTTGGAGTTTGAAAATCATTTTGTACTAATCATTTTTAATACTTGGTCATAGGACTGCCACACCCAGGGCAGTCCAACACATGTGAAGGACTGTCCTGGTTGTGGGAGACCTAGATATAATGTTCTGTGATCAAGTCACAGAACAATTCATCTAGGACTACCACACCCAGGGCAGTCCTTCACATGTGTTGGACTGTCCTGGGTCTGGCAGTCCTAGCTGAAATTTTCTGTGATCTAGATCACAGAACATTATATCTAGGACTGCCACACCCAGGGCAGTCCAACACATGTGAAGGACTGCCCTGGGTCTGGCAGTCCTAGATGAATAGTCTTGTACAGAATATTTCAACACAAGTATCCAACACATATCCAACACAAGTATTTGTTTTACACAAGTATCCAACACATATCCAACACAAGTATTTGTTTTACACAAGTATTCAACACATATCCAACAGAAGTATTTCAACACAAGTATCCAACACATAACCAACACAAGTATTTCAACACAAGTATCCAACAACATGTTCGACACCCAAAAATATCAACATCCAAAATAGCCAACTTCAGACAATCAAACAACAACAAGTTTGCAAAATATTCAACATAATACAATCAGACATCAGACAATCATAGTACATATCATGGCGGGCCTTCGAATGAGACTCCGCATTACGCATGAATAGGAACTCAACCTCGTCGTCGATGCGCTCAATGGTCGGCCTCCTCAGATGGAGCAGAACCATCTTGACGTGGTGGTAGGAGTTGGCTAATTGGCACGTCATCGTCATCACTGGAAGAAGGAGAAGGAGTACGAGCTCGTTGCTTCGACCGAGCTTGTGGTCCTGGTGGCGGTCTCCGTGTCCCAGACCGACATTGGCGCGCCGGTTCGGAAATTGTAATCGGACGCTCAAGAGGACGTTTCGCGCGTTCCTTCCACTTTGACGCGGTGGGGAGTATTCTTTTTGGTGCGTCCGGAGGACTGTTACCCCTATAGAACAATGGATTGTGCGACCGTACAGTTAATAAATAATGCAAACTAAAATAGAACTGTTACCCCCTATCCCCCACCCCCAGACCACAACTAAAACTGAGTACAGTAGGACTGTCAGGCATGTGGCAGTCCAATTGCACACAAGGACTGCCACAGTCCTGGCAGTCCTCTATTGAAAGAGGACTGCCAGGACTCTGACAGTCCTTGTTTACATGTGGACTGCCACATGCTTGGCAGTCCTACTGTACTCAGGGCCGACGGACGAACGACTCGCTAGTTTGTCGTTTTCTAGGGTTAGGGTTTGAAGGAAAATTGTGGGTTTGTCGTGTTCGAAAATGCTATTCATAAACCCTAAAGACATTCTAAACCTAAATTATCAAAAGTTTTTAGATAATTAAAACTATTCTAGGGTTTCGAATAAAATGTAGAAAATTATAGAAGAAATTAGGGAAGAACGTACCTAGAATCCGATTTCTTCGACTTGCGTGTCATCTCGTCGAATGTGGGAGTGTTCTTGAAAGAAATTTGGTAGAGGAATTTGGATTAGAGTGGTGGAGGAGAATTTTCTAGGGTTTAGGGAGAGGGAGAGAGAGCTCTTCTTCTTTTTCTTTTGGAGGAGAGAGAGAGAAAATGATGAAATGGGAAGGAAATGTGAGTTTGGGGGGTTGGGCTGCCCCCTAGTAAAATTTGGGCTGCCCCTAGTAAAATCTCCACCAAATGGGCTACCCCCTAAGTAAGGGCTGCCCCTTAGTAAATGTGGAGGTGCCCCTAAAAAAAACCTTTATTTTCTAATTTTATTTCTATTAGAGAATTATTTTTCTTTCTTTCTCAATTCTTTTGGCATCCAAAATAGAATAATAATGACTTCTTCTTTTTTCAACTCTATGATTTTAGGAACCAGAGTCCGTGTTTAAAAACAAAAAAGTTAAAAAGGGTGAAGGTTAGAAACACTTGTCCATATATAAAAAAATTTAATTTTAAAATATAACCTCCTTAAATGGTTGAGATTTGACTCTGTTTATGCTAATTGGTATATGAAAAGTTTAAGATTACTGAAAAAATTGGGTCTTTTTTGTCCCCCTTGTACACACATGAAAAATTCTTAAATTCTAAAATATAAACTCTCTAAATGGGAGAGATTTGACTGGAATTCTAAAATTGGGTCTCATCTTTATTAAAAAAAAATTATACATTGTTCCCATTAAATAAGGTGCTGGTATTTTTTATCAAATATTGGGAAAAAAAAGGGGTACTTTGAGACCGAAAAAAGAATTTATGATTTGTTGCACTTCTGGTCATTTTATATGTTTCACCAAACCAAACATGCCTTAAAGAAATTTGGTCTCTTTTTCTTTGATGAGCATGTTGTTTGGTTTGGAGAATCCTCCCATACGTTTGGGCCATCTCCAATGGGGTTTTCTATTTTCCCTTATTTCTATGGTAAAAATTCATTTTAAAAACATCCTCAAATAGAGATTTCTATAACAAATTCTATCATATCCTACGTGGCGGTGGCGTATGATGGATAATTTCTATGAGGTCTCGTTAGTTTGCTGAATCATGAGGTTGGAAAAGGAAAGTTATTACTTTTCTATGTCTGGGTGTTTAAGGAATTGAGGAGCAAAAAAAAGTGATTGTCAATGAAAGAAAAATTAGGGGAGAAATGGTACTATTGCTCATGGTGTTGTTATCTAACGCAACTCACCATTGTTACTTCATGTAATTTAATTCAGATGCCGATTGGACTGGGAACAAAGATGATTTTACCTCAACATATTATGGAGTTCAAAGAAACAAAGAACCGTGGCTCGCTCTTCCAATAAGGCCGAGTACCGAGCTGTGGCCACTACAGCTGCAGAAATTCGTTGGATTTATTCTATACTCATTGAGCTTCATGTTTGTCTACCTCAACAACCGGTTATCTAATGTGACAAACATTGGTGCAACAAATATGTGCTCAAATTCGGTATTCCATTCTCGCATGAAAACATGTTGCTCTTGACTATCACTTCATTCTGGAACAAGTTCAAGGAGGTTCTCTTCGAGTTGCTTATGTTTTCTCTGCTGACTAGCTAGCTGATACACTGTCACGCCCCAGAACCAGAATACTGGAGAACGGGGGCATACATAGCCAGCTACGTATAATGAAATAGAATCCACCTCACTATACCGTCACGGCTGTCTAGATATATGAGGGTTTAACTACAATCCATCAGTCTTCTATGGTCAATAACAAGCCTAAATGTCTCAATCTCAAGCAAGCAAGTAAAGTTACAAGATGTAAGATCACCAAATATACAATAGTAAGGCGTCCCAAACATTACATATTCAGTTGATCATGAAGCTAGTCATTACAAAATGTGAGGACTAGCAAGAGTTTAGTCAATACGTGATCAACCCTAGGATTTGTCAATCATGTTACAGCCCGTAGGCAGACAGTAAGTAAAGTGCAACCGAGCTAACACGTGCTCGTCGGCTAAACGTCTCAAAAGAATATTTTTACAATAGAGTGGGAGAGCCAAAATAAACCCACTCGTTGCCAGGGTTCCGTCTAGTGGTCACCATCTGGCTGGAAGGTAGGTAGATCCTCTGGAGCTGCTCCGAAATCTGGCCATATAAAACCAGCTGGGTCAGATCCCAGAAAGAGCAAGTGCCACAAAGGAGGCTTCACTTAGGAACTAAAACCAGCAATTAGCACAAGAATAATAATAAATAGTAAGAACTGGAAATATGAAAAACTATCAGGATGATATACGACGAGATAACCATGGAACTATTCAGATAACCAGGTTACAACCAGTAAACCAAACAAGGACCGGGGTTGTAACCCTTCATCTGAACGGAACTTGGTTCCCCACCATTTATCGGCAAGATAACATAAGAAATCAAGTCATGTAACAATCTTGTACATGATCAAGACCAGACTAGACTGATTAGACTCCATCCAACAATTCACGGCCAAGCAATAAGTACGGCTTGATACTTTAACTAACTAGGGTTATCACAGGCCTAGTTATTAGCAAGATGCAGCGAGATTATTCCAACAGCCACAAGCCCTGCAGACCATCCAGGCTACCCGGACGCAATTAGGGGTTGAATTCAAGTGGGTACATCGTCCAGGAAACGCATATACCCTTAGGTGACTTAGAGGGTGTAACACATGACAGTGTGCTGGAAATGTGCCCTACTCGACGACAGGCTACAGATCCCAAGTGGGGCGTCCAGATAACGGGATTGCCTGTAGCTGGAAATCTCTTCATGACTACTATGTTATTCTAGTTATTAGCCTTAGTCCTTTTTAGTAGGTACCCCTGACCGTGGTACTCAGGGGTCCCTGTCCTAGACATGATGCAAGACAAGACGGGTTCATTTATACAAGCACAATCGTCCATGGTATCCAGGTCATTCATTTTATCAAGTCATGTCATGTCATGTTAGCCGTCGCAACAGCATGTCGAGATATATCATGTCAGGTTTACTTGTCAAGAGTGCCATGGTGGGCCACTATCAAGAATTATCATGTCAAGTTTATCATGTCAAGTTATCATGTCAAGTTCACTGTCAGGAGTGCGCCACGTCGGGCCACTATCATGTCATGTCAAAAGTGTACCACAACGGGTCACCATCGTGTCAGGAAAAAATTAATATGGCACAAGCATACATATAGTAATTAAATATTAGCAGGGACAAGGGCTGTGGAAGACTCATGCGGCTCAGAAAAATTATTACATGCGGCCAGCAAATCACTTGGCCTTATGCGGCTCAGGAGAAATTTTAAATATTTAAGCATGCAAGCACATGCAAAGTGCATGCGGCTGACAAACAATTCCATGCGGCCAAGTACAATTAAATGCCAATGCTAATGCATTAATTAATTGGTCAGCAAATGGTAATTCTATGCGGCCAACGTATATTTCCATATGCGGCTAACATTGAATGCATATGCGGCCAGCATATATTTCCATATGCGGCCAACCATAAGCAAGCAATACTAATACATGCAATTAAAGGCTAAGGCATGCAGGTTAAAGGCTAATACATGCAACTAAATATTACTGCATGCAAATGCATGCATTATTGGCTAATGCATGCAACTAAGTATTACTGCATGCAAATGCATGCATTATTAGCTAATGCATGCAACTAAGTATTACTGCATGCATTATTAGCTAATGCATGCAACTAAGTAGCTAATGCATTAAATAAAGGGACAAGCCAACAAAAGCTAATGCATGCAGCAATCTATGCGGCCAAGCTTTTCAATGCTTATGCGGCTAACACATAAATGCTTATGCGGCCAACAATAATTCATGCGGCCAAGCAAGTATTTGATGGCCTATGCGGCCAATGCATTTACAGATGGCCATGCGGCCGACTAAGAATTAGCCATATGCGGCTAAGCTTTATATGCGGCCAAGAATATTAACTAGCGGCCCATGCGGCCATGCAACTAATGCAGGCAATTGCATGCAATTCAATTGGCCATGCGGCCAGCTAAGCAATTGCCATATGCGACTATGCAAGGCAATTAAATAAATAATAATAATAATAAAAAGCCATGCAATTAATTCTTATGCGGTCAAGACAAATGGTCATGCGGCCACAAATAAAAAGGGCATGCGGACTTAAATGGCCCTGGCCGCATAAGCCAGAAAGGCCATACGGCCAACAATAAATTAATGGCCATACAAATAAATGCATGCCAGCAAATGTTTGAAAAATGGCCATGCGGCCAAGACTAATAAATAGTAGCCATGCGGCCAGCTAATGGCCTATGCGGCTCAGGCAAGTTGCATACAAATGCATGCAAGCTTGCAAGCAACTAAAATAAAAGGCCATGCAAGTAATGCTCATACGGCCAGAAGCTAAAATGCTCAAGCGACCAGAAGTGAAATTAATGGCTTCCACAGAGAACATGTCCATAGAAAGTACCATGGCCTCCATGCTCCACCAAACACACAATAGGAACCCAAACCCAGACTCCCATAGGTCAAATTTGAGTAAAATGGAATTCTTTACAACATGGAACCATCAAATAGCAAAAATATGCAGGTTTGATAGATCAAAACTCATGAAAACCGAAATTACCACAAAGTTAGATCTACAAGAAATTAACCATGAAAATAAAAAATGCTAAGTACTAAAGTGGGTTAGAAACACATGAGAAAGAAAATAGAACAACAAAAACGGGATTCCTCCATGAAGCAAGATGCACTTGCCTACACCTCCCACTCTCAGGTTGGTGGAGAAGTAATGGAAGGGAAAAAGAAGAGTAAATGAGGAGAGAGAAAAGAGTGGAGGTTAATAAATGGTATTGGTGGTGGTAGGAAGGTAGGGGTTCATGCAAACCCAAACCCAACCGAACCCAACCAAACAAAACCAAGCAAGCCAAGACACTAAACCAGGATCAAGACAAGCATGACAAGTCTAACTACAGGTCAGGATTCCGTACACGTATACAAAATACGTAATACGAACCACGGGCATTACAACTCTACCCACCTTAAAAGAATTCCGTCCTCGGAATTTAATCAAGAGGCTAGAAATGCAAGGACAAGCTATACTAATCAATCAATCAACAATCAATCATGTGAGCCAGGAATTGAAAGCATGAGGAAGAGGGAAGACATCCTGCTAGGAACCTCTCTGCCGGTTCTGAATCTGGGCTTGGACCTGGGCATATTGCTGGGGTCTCTGCTACTGGAAGGCTTGTGCCTGAGGCGGCAATGGCCTCGGAGGCTGGTACTGCTGTTGTACTGGTGCTGGTGTTGGTCCCCTTATCGAGGGACTGGTTAGGTTTGCTGACGATGAGCTGGCCCTATTCGAGCAGCATCCTATCTTGTGATCCGGTGCCCCATAAGCCAAACACAATTCCTGTGCTCTACGACACTCCGAAACAACGTGTCCTGGCTTCCCACAATGAGCGCAGCCCATTGCGGAAGACTGCTTCTGTTTCTGTTGCTGAGGGGACGTGACCGACGTCACTGAGGCCGCCTGCCTCGGAATTCCAATTGTCAAAGCCCTGACTGCCGGGACTGGTGCTGACGACTGGGTCATCTGGCCGTGAGATCACTTCCGACCTCCGGTCCTGTCCACGATCCTGTGAAAGGTATACTCGTGCCTCCTGGCTGCCCTCAATACCGCATCAAAAGTCTGATGCTCAAACTGCTCCACTGCCAACAAAATCTCGAGATGGAGCCCCTGCTGGAACCGCTGGGCTCTATCGAACTCGGTCGCTACTAATGTGAGAGCAAACCGACTAAGCCTGGAAAATACAACCGTATACCCATCGACCGTCCTGTCCATCTGCTTCAAATTGGTGAACTTGGTCTGTATATCATACCGAGCTACAACATCAAAATACTTGGTCTAGAATCTTTCACGAAATACTGCCCAAGCAATAGGTGCCAATAATTCGACGGCCTGTGCCGACCACCAGCTGCGGGCAAGATCCAATAACTGCATGCGCACCACGGCCACCTTCTCGTTCTCTAGAGTCTTGGCTGCTTTTAGGATGACCTCAGTGTCCTGAAGTCACACATCAGCAGCGATAGCATCTTCACTGCCGTCGAAGAATGGAGGGTTCAAGCGCTTGAAGCTGTTTGCTGCACTGTTTCCTGGATGACCACCTCTATTCAGAGCATCTTGTACTGCCTGGTGCAATACATCACCTCGACGATCTTGAGAAGCTAACAATGATCTGATGGGACCTACCAAAGTGCCATCATCAGGCTCTGCAGGCTGGACGGGCTGAACTGGTGGCTCTCCTCCAGTAGGCACGACTCTGGAGGCTACTCCTGAATGCTGGACTTGATCCCCAGATTGCTGCTGGTCCACGGGAGGTGCTCCGCCTTGCTGATCGGCAGGGCCAGGAACAATGCCGCTGAAGAAGATGACATAGGGAACAATAAGGAAGGACCAAGATAGATCAACGATACAAGCATGTGATCAGGTCGAGAATCTCAGGGATGAAAAAATATGGGGTAGAGATCAAGGGCGAGTACTGATTGAGACATCTATTCGGTAAACTCTCACATATCTTGATTTATAAGACCTGCATGGGCCACCACTTAAACCATGTCACGCCCCAGAACCAGAATACTGGAGAGCGGAGGCATACATAGCCAGCTACGTATAATGAAATGGAATCTACCTCACTATACGGTCATGGCTGTCTAGATATATGAGGGTTTAACTACAATCCATCAGTCTCCTATGGTCAATAACAAGCCTAAATGTCTCAATCTCAAGCAAGCAAGTAAAGTTACAAGATGTAAGATCACCAAATATACAATAGTAAGGCGTCCCAAATATTACATATTCAGTTGATCATGAAGCTAGTCGTTACAAAATGTGAGGACTAGCAAGAGTTTAGTCAATACGTGATCAATCCTAGGATTTGCCAATCATGTTACAGCCCGTAGGCAGACAATAAGTAAAGTGCAACCGAGCTAACACGTTCTCGTCGGCTAAACGCCTCAAAAGAATATTTTTACAATAGAGTGGGAGAGCCAAAATAAACACACTCATTGCCAGGGTTCCGTCTAGTGGTCACCATCTGGCTGAAAGGTAGGTAGATACTCTGGAGCTGCTCCAAAATCTGGCCATACAAAACCAGCTGGGTCAGATCCCAGAAAGGGCAAGTGCCACAAATGAGGCTTCACTTAGGAACTAAAATCAGCAATTAGCACAAGAATAATAATAAATAGTAAGAACTGGAAATATGGAAAACTATCAGGATGATATACGTCGAGATAACCATGGAACTATTCAGATAACCAGGTAACAACTCGTAAACCAAACAAGGACCGGGGTTGTAACCCTTCATCTGAACGGAACTTGGTTCCCCACCATTTATCGACAAGATAACATAAGAAATCATGTCATGTAACAATCTTGTACATGATCAAGACCAGACTAGAATGATTAGACTCCATCCAACAATTCACGGCCAAGCAATAAGTACGGCATGATACTTTAACTAACTAGGGTTATCACAGGCCTAGTTACTAGCAAGATACATCGAGATTATTCCAACAGCCACAAGCCCTGCAGACCATCCAGGCTATCCGGATGCAATTAGGGGTTGAATTCAAGTGGGTACATCATCCAGGAAATGCATGTACCCTTAGGTGACTTAGAGGATGCAACACATGACAGTGTACTGGAAATGTGCCCTACTCAACGGCAGGCTACAGATCCCAAGTGGGGTGCCCAGATAACGGGATTGCCTGTAGCTGGAAATCTCTTCATGACTACTGTGTTATTCTAGTTATTAGCCTTAGTCCTTTTTGGTAGGTACCCCTGACCGTGGTACTCAGGGGTCCCTGTCCTAGACATGATGCAAGACAAGACGGGTTCATTTTTACAAACACAATCGTCCACGGTGTCCTGGTCATTCATTTTATCAAGTCATGTTATGTCATATTAGCCGTCGCAACAGCATGTCGAGATATATCATGTCAGGTTTACTTGTCAAAAGTGCACCACGGCGGGCCACTATCAAGAATTATCATGTCAAGTTTATCATGTCAAGTTATCATGTCAAGTTCACTGTCAGGAGTGCGCCACGTCGGGCCACTATCATGTCATGTCAAAAGTGCACCACAACGGGTCACCATCGTGTCAAAAAAAAATTAATATGGCATAAGCATACATGTAGTAATTAAATATTAGCAGGGGCAAGGGCTGTGGAAGACTCATGCGGCTCAGGAAAATTATTACATGCGGCCAGCAAGTCACTTGGCCTTATGCGGCTCAGGAGAAATTTTAAATATTTAAGCATGCAAGCACATGCAAAGTGCGTGCGGCTGACAGACAATTCCATGCGGCCAAGTGCAATTAAATGCCAATGCTAATGCATTAATTAATTGGTCAGCAAATGGTAATTCCATGCGGCCAACGTATATTTCCATATGCGGCTAACATTGAATGCATATTCGGCCAGCATATATTTCCATATGCGGCCAACCATAAGCAAGCAATACTAATACATGTAATTAAAGGCTAAGGCATGCAGGTTAAAGGCTAATACATGCAACTAAATATTACTGCATGCAAATGCATGCATTATTGGCTAATGCATGCAACTAAGTATTACTGCATGCAAATGCATGCATTATTAGCTAATGCATGCAACTAAGTATTACTGCATGCATTATTAGCTAATGCATGCAACTAAGTAGCTAATGCATTAAATAAATGGACAAGCCAACAAAAGATAATGTATGCAGCAATCCATGCGGCCAAGCTTTTCAATGCTTATGCGGCTAACACATAAATGCTTATGCGGCCAACAATAATTCATGCGGCCAAGCAAGTATTTGATGGCCTATGCGGCCAATGCATTTACTGATGGCCATGCGGCCGACTAAGAATTAGCCATATACGGCTAAGCTTTATATGCGACCAAGAATATTAACAAGCGGCCCATGCGGCCATGCAACTAATGCAGACAATTGTATGCAATTCAATTGGCCATGCGGCCAGCTAAGCAATTGCCATATGCGACTGTGCAAGGCAATTAAATAAATAATAATAATAAAAAGCCATGCAATTAATTCTTATACGGCCAAGACAAATGGCCATGCGGCCACAAATAAAAAGGGCATGCGGACTTAAATGGCCCTGGCCGTATAAGCCAGAAAGGCCATGCGGCCAACAATAAATTAATGGCCATACAAATAAATGCATGCCAGCAAATGTTTGAAAAATGGCCATACGGCCAAGACTAATAAATAGTAGCCATGCGGCCAGCTAATGGCCTATGCGGCTCAGGCAAGTTGCATGCAAATGCATGCAAGCTTGCAAGCAACTAAAATAAAAGGCCATGCAAGTAATGCTCATGCGGCCAGAAGCTAAAATGCTCATGCGATCAAAAGTAAAATTAATGGCTCCCACAGAGAACATATCCATGGAAAATACCATGACCTCCATGCTCCACCAAACAACAATAGGAACCCAAATCCAGACTCCTATAGGTCAAATTTGAGTAAAATAGAATTCTCTACAACATGGAACCATCAAATAGCAAAAATATACAGGTTTGATAGATCAAAACTCATGAAAACCGAAAATACCACAAAGCTAGATCAACAAGAAATTAATCATGGAAATAAAAAATGCTAAGTACTAAAGTGGGTTATGTCACGACCCACGCCCTAGAGTTAGGGCACGAGAACGTAACAACGCCCAGCCTACGCCACAGTGTCGGCGGTAGAACGCTGTCCTAGGTCTCAATGCATCTAACAGTATAAGACTAAACAGTTATACTCTCCGAATGGGGGTGACATAGCAGATACAAATTCAATCACATCTAAGGTAGAGCATGATAAGGATAGATAAAACATGAAATCCAAAATAAATACAGGAGATAGAAGTCTAAGTGTCTAAGATACATGAACCCAGAAGTACATCTCAAAACTCAAATAAAGATACAGTAATCCACAAAGTAAATACAACTCCAGACAAAAAGAAAATAACTACCTAAATAACCTCTAATGTGTCTCCTCTAGGCTAGCAGGCACCTCCAGGCTATCTGTAAAATTTATCAACAGGTCCAGTCAGGACTGGAGCGAGCACAGTACATCTCAACAGATCATAGCAGGTTAGAAAACATATAACATGCAGTAAAGTAAGATACAGGTACTGAAGAAAAATAGTATGTAAACAGGAAGAGCTGTAATAGAAATATCTACTATACATAGAGAACTAGCAGTGACTAGTGAGTCAGAGTACAATATGAACATGTAAATGGCCTGGGATGATTTAATGAAGACACTACGGAATGATTCAATGAAGATACTACTGGTGTATTATTCATATGTCCACTTCTACTCCCCCGTACCCCCAATCAATACACAAGGATCCAGCCAGGTTATGTTATGATGCTATGTAACAGACCCCGAAGGTAATAGACCCCGAAGGTGATAGACCCCGAAGGTGATAGACCCCGAAGGTGATACATAGTAGTCCCATAAATGGGATAAGGATTCTAGGAAGACTCTACGATCATAAGAGTATATGTCGTAAGTGATCAAAGAACCAATGAAGCATATGATACGCCATGTAAGTGAAACGCACAGATCATGTAGTACCCGATGCTCCCTAAGGATAACATCTCAAGAAGGGATCCATATAGTACCAATCCGTGTGACCAACGTGACAGTACAAGTAAAGTAATCTACTGCAGGAAATAATTCTAAGCAGGATATGAAATGATCAGAGAATGTACTCGCCTCGATAACCTGAACAGCTGATAAGTATAGGGGGTCCTACTGAAGCCACAGAGTCCTATTTAAAGCAACACAGGTTACAAGGTATTCAAGTTGTAATAAATGAATCTCTATAATCAATCTACATTATTCTAGGTTCTTCTTAGTCAAAACAACTCTAGGTCGACTCCGGTCAATAATCTAGTCAAACTAGGTCAAGTATTGACTTATAGTTGACTTTGGGTCAACTGGTCAACTCTGGTCAAACAGGGTCAATTCTAGTCTAATATAAAGTGTACTTCGTTATTTGTACGTCGAAACTTACGACACGCAAATCGAGATAAGAAGATTATCGGTAAGGTTGATAATCTTATTATAGTGATCCACGTATCCAACTTGTCAATTTCAGCGATATGAGATCACTAGAATTGACTGATCTCAGTTTTGTTGTACTAATCCCGAAATACGAACATTATGAATTAATTATTAATTAATTATAAAAAGGTTAAACTCAGAGAAATTATCAACAAACATTGTCGGATGATGAAATAAACATCGCCAACGTGTCCAGAATGCTCAAATTAGCTAGGATAGCCTACCCAACGGTCCAATTTAGACACAAGGGCAAAAAGGTAATTTCGGGTCAAAACGGTGTCCGTATCGGAGCCGTTTTGTACCGAAAAATGTGCAAGAAAACAAGTCTATAAAATATAACAAATTATATGTCCACGCAACCAGAATGTCGATAAGAACCCAACGGTATCTCCAGAATTGGATTCCGTTGACCCGATCTTATTTTGGCCCGTTGACCAGAACTTGGAATTTCGGTTTGTACGGAAATGCGTGCCGGAGCCAAAGTTCTCAAAACTCAGCAAACTACCTGTCAACGAGTCCAGAATGATGATACGAACTCAACGGTATCTCCAGAATTGGATTCCGATGAGCCGATCTCAAAATGACCCGTTGACCCGGATATTGGTATCCTACTTGCACCGAAATACGTGCCGGACCCAATATCTACCCAAAACCTAGCAAATTATATGTTAACGAGTCCAGAATGACGATACGAACTCATCGGTATATCCGAAATTGGATTCCGATGAGCCGGCGTCAAAAAGTCCCGTTGACCCAGAATGTGGGACCCGCTTTGCACCGAAAAATGTGCACGGGCCCACGTTCTCCAAATCTAACAAATTTTATATGAAAACATGCCAGAACGATGCCACAAGTCTAATGGTGGTGTCAGAAATGAAATCTGGAGTCCCGTGTTCAAAAATGGAATTTTACAAGTTGGAAATTACGAATTCGGACGACCAACTTTGGCGTCGAATTCAACCAATCAAACAAGCTCACAATGAAACGAAACTAGAGGGGTAGTAAGAGGGTTATACCAGCTTCGCACCGGAACTGGTAGCACGCGAAACGGAGCTGCGGTGGAGGAGATACAAGCTGACGAAGTTGGCCCCGCAAAACTGTCCAAATTTAATACAATTTAAACGGTCAACTTGGTGGCCGGTTTTCATGTATCAAACGATAAAATTAACGGACGAAAATTGACATGAGCGAAGGTGGATATACCGAGATTGCGACGGAGCAAAGAAATCGCCGATCCAACGGTCGGATCTCCGAGAAATCGTGCGCGAAGTCGCTGCGACGGAGCGCCAAAACGGACTCGACTTCGCGCGCGTCACAACGGGATGTCGTTCAAAACGCACGAATCGGCTATACGTTGCGCCGGGGAGCGAGGTGGCGGACCCAGGGGGGTCGCCGGAGTTCGCCCAAGGCTGGGGGAGGCTTCGGCCACGTCGACGCGTGGCCGACGACGTCATGGCAGCGCTCGCGCGCGCAAGGGGGCGCGCGGCTGTGCTCGCGCTCGCTGCCGAGGCTGCTGCACGCACCGGCGGTGGCCGGCCCGGCCAGGCGGCGGCGGGGGGCTGTGCGGCTCGACGAGGGTCGGCGGCGGCGCACCCCGACGAGGGCGGAGGCTGCTGGTCAATTGAGAGGTGGTGAAGGTGTTCGGTTTGGAAATGAGATGGTGGGAGGAGGAAGAGATCGAGGAGGAGATGATGGTGGTGCGGCGTGGAGGCCATGGCCGACGGCCAGGGTGAGGGGGTCGAGCCATGGAGGTTGGTCGGGAAGGAGAGAAGGATGTTCTGGTTTGTAGGGGGTGGTGATAGTATTGTAGCTGCTGTGAAGTTTTTGATGTTGTTGTTGTAATAATACAAAGGAGAGAGAGAGATGAATCATTAATGAGGGAGAGAGAGAGAAAGAGATTCTTTCCACCAAAATTTAGGGCCGGCCAATACATGTGGAGGGGGCTGTTGTGAATGTGAGGGGAAATATATGGTGAGGATTGATTTAGATGATCAAGTGGCTAGAAATTAATTTGTAGGAAATGGGTCATTCCAATGGATTAAATAAATGGAATTTACACTCAAAATTCGAAATAAAAAAGTAGGTATGGAATATTATTTTTTGGACAATAAAATATGAGGGTGTCATGATGGAGAATAACATGGAGCTGGGCTGGACTCGGTGGGGCCGGATTGGGTCAAAACTGGACATTGTGCAAAAATCGAATTAAAATTAGACGTTGATGATCATGTGTAAATAAGTAGCACATGGGGATTCCAATAAATGGGACACAAGTGGCGGACGGATAGTAGGCTCAAAGTGGGCCATGTCCATAGTTGGGGCTGACAGGTTTTGGTCGACAGGGGACCCACAAATCAAGTTGGAAAATGAATGTGACGCCGTGGCGTGAAATAAAATCGGGTCACGTGTCGGGAAAGTTGTGCGAATCAAATGGAGCACAAAATGACGTGTCTGAGTGGGACACGAAAGTCATGGGTGACGAGCGTCTCGAGTAGATCAAGCATGAGAAGTTGGTTTCAAGAAACTGACTGGTCTTGCGCTCCCAAATTAAAAGTCACGGTAACGTGCTGAAAATGATCAAGGAAAAGAGTGGGAAAAATAAATAATACTCAAATGGTCCAAATCGATCCGAAGTTCAGCGAAGCAAAAGAGCACAAGGGAACAAGTTTGGATGGGACACTATATACCGTCATGAAGGTAATCCTGTCCACTCCAAAACTCATGAAGAAGATTTTCAGAGTTGAACATCCCTGATACTCCAAATATTAATGGCATGAAAGAGTACACTTACAGATAAATAAATAAAATAAAATATTTATCAAAACCAAATAATCATGTAAATAAAATAAAATGAAAAAAAATCAACCCGAAATTCAGGGTGCTCACATGTTAGAAACACATGAGGAAGAAAATAGAACAATAAAAGTGGGATTCCTCCATGAAGCAAGATGCACTTGCCTACACCTCCCACTCTCAGGTTGGTGGAGAAGTAATGGAAGGGAAGAAGAAAAGTAAATGAGGAGAGAGAAAAGAGTGGGGGTTAATAAATGGTGTTGGTGGTGGTAGGTAGGTAGGGGTTCATGGAAGGGAAGAAGAAAAGTAAATGAGGAGAGAGAAAAGAGTGGGGGTTAATAAATGGTGTTGGTGGTGGTAGGTAGGTAGGGGTTCATGTAAACCCAAACCCAACCAAACAAAACCAAGCCAAGCCAAGCCACTAAACCAGGATCAAGACAAGCATGACAAGTCTAACTACATGTCAGAATTCCGTACACGTTTACAAAATACGTAATACAAACCACGGGCATTATATGCACTCCCCAAACCTTTTTTTCGCTCTCGTTTCCAACAATTGGCGAACAAGATTAGAATCACCTCACGATGCTCCATCTTGCGGAGGACATGATAAAGATATTTGATCATAAATATCAATATCTAGGAACTTATTACATTGTAATCAATAGGATTCTGATTTGAAATATTGCTTAGATTTGTAAGAAATTAATTAGCTACTATATATTGGTAGTTACCTATTCTAGAGACATTATTGTAGGAGATTAATTATCTACTAAAGATTGGTAGTTACCTATTAGATTGATTGTATTATATATATTCAAGTTGATTCAACATAATGAATATGCAATAATTCTCCAATCTTACATTCATCATGAGTTGAGAGATTACTCAGGTCAGTAGTAACATGGTGCGATGTACCACTGTCAAGAAGCCAATTAACGCTTTTGAAGTTGTCCGTTGTTGTAACATTGGCATGTGGGTGCCATGGAGTTGGAGGTTGAGTTTTCCATTGACGAAATGCACGTTATTGTGGATTTGCCAACATATTTATTGGTGTCAAACAAAATAGAGGACATTGTTGAACTATGTGTCCTTGAGCACGACATCTTTGACACTTTCCAAGATAAAGACGAGGAGAGGGACGACCAGTACGCATATTGGAGTTAGTTGGTGTGCGTTCCAACGATCATTGGATACTTGATCCATTCAGTGAAGAAGGCTCTGATAACATGATGAATGTAAGAGAGAAAATAATATTGGAGAATTATTGCATATTTATTATGTTGAATCAACTTGAATATATACAATACAATCAATCTAAAATAGATAACTAACAATTTTAGTAGGTAATTAATCTTCTATAATAATGTCTCTAGAATAGGTAACTACCAATCACTACAACAAAAAACTCTTTTAATGACGGCTAAAAAGCGTCATTAATGACGAACCATGACGCTTTTTTTTTCAAAGCAACCGTTATGAAAACGGGTGTTATAAATGTTTTTAAAAGTGTTATAAAAAAACCGTCATGAATAGTTTCTATAAAAGCGTTATGAATAGTTAATATATAATACACAATTTAGGACATTTTGAAAGCGTTATAAATAGATAATCTGTATAAGCTCAATGGAGAACATTTATAACACTCAATATTACTGAACTTATCACATTTATAACGCTTAATACTGCACATTATATATTACTTTCCAAAAACTTTTCAATTCAATTTTAAAACAACCACTTTGAACTATATTCATAAGAAAATATCGAAATGTTATATCACCATCTTCATTACATTATCTCAAAATAGGGTATCCAAATACATATATTTACAACTACTACTTAAATGGATCCTCAAAACAGTAATTACTTTGGCTTCAACTTGAGCACATCAAAACTGTCAACATCACGTGTAGCAAATCCCTGAAAAAGATAAAAACACGGTTCAATATACTTTGTAATATTGTTCATGTACCAAACATAAACTGAGGAACTGACATTACCTTTCTAAATCAATCCCTTCCAATTTCAAGTTAGGTGTAAAATTCAACATGAGACGAGATGCATTCAAACAAGCAACATGATTCAGGATAACTGAAATCAATGTTCTAAAAGTTATGTTAAATCTTGAAGGAGAACGAGATCTTGACCGAGATTTAGACAAAGAACGGCGTGTTCTCTTAACTTTAGGAGATTTGCTGCACACAATTTTAGCACAGCTTAAAAATAATCCAATTTGGTTCCCATCAATGTTCTGAACAAGTAATTCTCTATAACAGACCTTCTGCCACGGCTTGGACTTGCACTGCGGCTTCGGCTTCTTGAATAGGAACGACTAAGGCTGCGACCCCTAGATAAGCTTCTCTTGGAATCATGTTCCTTAACCTGCAAATCAAAGATCTTAGTGGAATAACAGAGAAAAAGGGGGTTACACATAAGATGGGTAAAAGATACCCTTATATATGCTCGGGAAAATGCATTCCTGAACTCTGAATCATCAAGTTTCCTGATCTACAAAGAGAGGACATATAAACTACTAAGAAAAACTGTGAAATTTTCCTGAGATCCAACTACTCAAGATGAGAGCAGAGCTATAAGCCTACCGCATATCTCATATCCTCATAGTTTGTATAATCTACAACCCCTGTAGTGCCTGCAAACAAAGAGCAAAAACATATTTTTAATAATTTTTTGTTATACAAAAGACAATTTGACCAAGAAAAAAGGTACAAGATTAAAACAAAGGCTGAAAGGGAGAAACAGAGAGCAGACGGAAAAGAAAACCCAGAAATAGGGGGTTTCAGTTGGTGTAACCTTCATAACAGTCGCAAAGCATAAATAGATAAAAATGCAAAGAATATTCTGGATAGACAGCGATAGAAGTTAGAATTTCCAGAAATGAGCAGGATGAGTGTGTTTGTGTGTCATTCAAAAACTGAGTGTTTCAATTAAAAGTGTTAAAGGCATTCAAACAGGTCCTGAACTTTTTTGAAGATTTAACAAATAATATGACCTTCAACATGAAGTAAAATAACAAATAAATAGAAATATAGATAAACCTAAAGGTGATCGACTAAGTTCATAACCCATTCCATTATTCAATATAGAAGCATAAAAGTAAAAGTAAAGCATAACTAAACAAAAAGTAAAAATTATATCTAAGCATGTTGAGAAGCCTTGCAATATTGGTACGGAATTATAAACTTTAAGTATTTAAGAGAATCAATCGAGACTTCAACTCTGCAGATTGCAGGTTTACCTTGACAGAGTTTGCATAAATTCCCACGTTCTAAAGTTCTAATAGACTAATTTTTTGAATATTTATTATCAAAAATCAGGACTGTCCCGAGCAAGGATGATTCTCGTTTACGGTTGGTTATGAGAAAAAATAAAAGGCACTTCCAATAACTATCAGACTGAAGAAAATGCATAAATTTAACAAGTAATAATATGTAAGAAAGTAGCTCACCTCCGCCTTCACGGTATACTTGAGAGAAGCAAACATCACCAGCTCGACGCATATGGTCCTAATTGCAGACAACATTTAATTACATCATATTTGAAGTAGACTGGAAGAAAGAAAAACAACCATAATGGCAAAATTGACTCTACCTTCAGGTCTTGCCATGATGCAAAAGAGGGCAAGCTAGTAACCACCACTGCATGGGATATCAAATGAAAGCCTGAGAAGAACAACACACACAAGAAGACATGGAAAACTAGTAACTAGCTAATATGAAGTGTACCTTGATAGTTTGAGCGCCTTGAGACACCACCGCGAGGGCCTCCCCCATTGTTGTGGCTGCTACGACGATCAAAAGAGATGAACCTCTTCCACCATGTGCAAGTTCTACCTACAGAGTCACAAAAACATGTTTTAAGAAAGGTAAAGAGAGTATCAATGCAGTACAACTAACAAAATCTGGATCAGAGAATATAATCTACCCGTAACCTATGACCATCAAAATTGTAACCATCTCGGCCACGAATAGCATCTTCAGCATCACGAGCCTCTTCAAACTAAAAAACAGCAAACATGTGACATCAACCCTTGCAAAATTAGATGTTATTGCTAAAAGTATACGCATAAAATCAAATACGGCAAACATATAGCTCCATGTACACGATATCTTTTTTATAACTGGAACCTGATGAGTACAATATGCAACCATTTGAGCTTTGCTGAATTTATTATTTGACAAAGTCAAAATTGAGCTAGGAAATACTAGACATTAAAGAGAGCTGCTATTTATGACACTTCCACCAAAAAAATACGTATAGGAATTTACCTCAACAAAGGCATAACCTGGAGGTCTTGGAGGAATCTTCAGGTCAATCTCCACGATGGTCCATACTGCAAAGTGAAGTCAAGTATAAGCAATGAAACATGTAAGTTCAAAAGAACTTGTCTAAGTTCTCATCGAAAACAGTCTCACTTCCACCTATAATTATTAATTAAACAAATCGTCTTAACCCATGTTTATGGATCAAAAGCAGTAGCTCATTCTCGTATTCTGCAATAAGCATTCTACGAATCTTATGTTTCATAATTTCTTTCCTTCTTATTTCCAAGTGACATCACTTGTGTTTGCATTATAGAAATATCAGATGAAACAACTGAATCCAACCACTAATAAAACTTAACATTTCTAAATAATGCAACAACAACAAAAACGAACAACTACCATTCTCGTCGTGCTCCCCCAGGCCCAGACTCGAGCTCATCTCCATCAACTAGCTCAAATGCAAGATCCACAGCTCCATCAACAACTGCGAAAACAAGAAAATTAGGGTTTCCACAAACGAAAATGACTCGCATTCTAAAAAACACAGCAAAAACGAGATATTGGGGTAAAATTTAAAATTTGAGGCGGAAGAAGCTCAGAGAGCTCAAAAAAAGCTTTCGTCGCTCCTAAATTGCCATGGGAGGAGCTCTCGAAGGAGGAGGAAGATTTTGTTGTGGAGCTTGCTGGTAGCGGATTCGGGTCGGGGAGTCGAGCTCCGAAGAGCACGACTTGGCGTAGCGGACGAGCCCGATGGGGACAACCATCACCGGGAGCCCGATGGGGCGTTTCGATTTTCGGAACGAATTTAAAAGGCTGGTGCTTTAATTAATCCAAGCACTTTGATTCGGGGATCTTTAATTTCACAAATACGAGAAAGAAGCCCGTACATATAAGAACCTCGTGGTGTCTTTCTCAAACATTTGGTGTTTTTTCCTCTATAAATTACCAACAGTACAAAAAAGAATTAAATTTCTTCCCTTCCGCGAAATTAATCTTCAAAAGCTTGAAATACTCGAAGAAATTAACTTCCTATAATCTAAGAAAAGCAACGAGAGATCAAGAACGATCAAGAACATTACAATTGATACTGCCAAAAAAAAACTTCTTCCCAATAGCAAACACCATTACAAAAAGAATATGCTAAAAAAGAGTATTTTATCAATTTATTTAGCTCCTATTACACAAAGAATTTATTTAGCTCCTATTACACAAAGAAAAATCAAAGGAGAAATAGATAAGGACTTACAATCAAAGAAGAAATTCCTTACCAAAACGGGACCAGACCACGCCGGAGAGGAACGTCACGAACCCGCCCGATTTTTTGTCGGGAGGAAGAAGAAATTAAAAACCCTAGCCCTAATTTTGAAGAGAACGGGCTCTAGGGTTAGGGTTTTGGAGTTGGGGGAAAGGAAGGAGAATGCTGCCGAAGTGGTGGCTCTGCACCGATAGCTCAGTCCCGAAGGGTTGCTGCGTAGTCGAGCCCATCGCCGGAGTAATTAAGGTTAGGGTTGAAAATTGGGGGAGAAGAGGTTTGAGGAGGAGAGATGCTGCTCGGTTAGAAAATGGATGAGAAATGAATTTTCTCTCCCACTGAGCTTTTATACAGTGAAGGAATTACAAGTTTGCCACCGCTCTAAACTATTAATGACGTTTTGTTTTATAAACGTTATAAAAAGCCCAGAATTAGCCCAAACCGTCATAGAAAAAAGGTATTTCTCAACTTAATAACGCTTATGTATCAGCCGTCATTAAAACTCCTTGTCGAGCGTCATTAATAGGTCTTTTTGTTGTAGTGAATATATAGTAGCTAATTAATTTTCTACAAATATAGACAATATTCCAAATCAGGATCCTATTGATTACAATATATAATTCATAGATATTGATATTTATGGTCAAATATCTTTATCACCATCAATTCAAACAAGGATTCACTTTTTACCTTTTAGTATTCACTTTTCCACATTGAATATTCACTTTTCCTTCCAATTTCTTTGACATTTCCAAACTCTCGGAAGAAAAAATCGTTACTAATTATAATTTTCCAAAAGAAAAGAAATACCAAGGAATTGATTTTCTTTCCTTTAACTTCCGCGAACCAAACGAGACCCCTACATGTAGAAATACTCATAGAAATTCTCCATCTCTCATACCAATTGATATTGGATCCTACACCATTAAATTGATTCTTTCATTTGTTGTCACCTAGGATAGAAATAGAAAACCATTGAAAAATATTTTTTTATGTGTACAATTTTTATATAGAAATTCTACTAACTAGGATAAAATTTTAATTAAGTATAATGACAAGTAGGATAGAAACCCAATTTAGAATTCCCATTGGAGATGACCTTACTATTGGAAATGGAAAGGTAGGTTCTCGTCCCAGTGCAATGTCACAAAAAATCTTTTTCTACTTCTATTAGGTTTTAGCAGCAGATATTTATTTGATACATTTTTATTGGGTCAAAAAACTAGAACAATGGATTTGGGGTTGTTACGGACTTATTTTTATACTTTGACTCATGTGACGTGCAAGCATTTCCCAAACGCTTAACTAGATCGCTAAGGACAGAATGAGTAATATGTGGAGCAAGAAAGAGAGAGTTTTGAAGATATAAAACTTTCCTATACTAGAGAGAGTTTATTTCTTAGTTAGCGAGGAACAAATAAATCACCAACTTATTTATGAAAAATCCCTAACGAACCGATCGATGGGACCGTGCACGCGAAACCGAGGATATGTGGTGACTCCATATTGGTCCGGGCTGGGGCCCACAAAACTTGAGCCCCTGCTAATTTCGTGGTCCAGGTCCGAACCAATAGGGGCCGCCACGTATCCTCTGTTTCGTGTACGGTCCCCATTATCAGTCTGTAGCAGGACTGTTATTTATAAGGCATCAAAGGACTTACATGAAGCTTCAGAAAATAGCATATTACAAAAATTATTCTAAAAAATATTTTAGGACCTAGATATTTATAAGGAAGTGTAACTGCCTATTTTCAAAAAGAGGATAAATTTGTCATTTTTTATATTCCTATTTTTTGTAAATATTTATTATTATTATTGTATTTTGGGGATTTGTTTAGTCGGGTTGGAGTTTCGTCTAGTTTTGACTTGTGTTAGTGGCCCGAGTAGTTTAAACTCTAGTCGGGAACCAAAGATTAGATAGGCATGGCCACAAACTCATCTCATTAGGCTAGTGCATTTAGACTAAACCCACATGACAAGTTTAGTCATTTAAAGATTAGAAACTTGACCCTTTTGATCCCAAACCTTTGCATACTCCTAGTTAACCAAAGGAGACTTGATGAGGGCAACTTAGACATTTCCAAACCCATTTAGGGCTCCCATATGGCAGCCCACCTTCCTATTAAAGCACCACTTCATCTTCTTCCTCTTTATATTTTTATTTCAAGCCTTAATTTAGGAGGTTTTTTTTCCAAATTGCTCCTACACCCAAATTTCTTCAAATTGAGCCAAATTTATTTCATTCTCTTCCCCTTGGAGAGGAGAAGCCTCTATTGGCTAGCTAAGAAGGGATTGGAAGGATTTGGAGCCTTGAAGCTTGGTGGAGATCTAGATCTAGGAATTTTACATTGAGAATCCATCTCCCTTTGGTATGAGCTCCCTAAACCCTTCAATTTCTTTTCATTAGTGTAACTATATTCATTTAGGACCTCATTTGCATTAGGGTACCATTAGAGAGAAGTTGAGGCTCTCCTCTTCCTATTTGAAGGTGTTTCCCCTTTTATTTTGATACAAATTAGGAAAATCGAATTTGTGACCACCAAGTGTTCGATACGTGTCCCCAAAGAAACTTTCGTGTCCTTTTTTAGTCGAAATTGGGTGTATGTGTCCTAAATAGGATACGTGGTGTTGTGTTATTTCATGATATACATGGTTAGATTTGGGTATATACATGTTTCTTTTGTCCAAAATAATCCAAATTTGTCATAATATTCATCCACGTTTTAAGTAGTCATAGCAACTTAGAAATGTCATAACTCCTAGCTCAAGACTCCGATTAATCTTCCATTTTTTTAAAAGCCGTATCGAAGTTAGCTTTCCAAATATAATATATATATAATATATATATATAATATTATATATATATTATATATAATATATATATATAGGCCAAATTCGTTCTAGAACTTTCTGTAAAACTGTTTGAGTATCAGCTGTCCGAAAGACGAACGTGTTTCGATGTTTTCGCGATTCCAGGAGTTTTCGGACACGAAAATACGATCCATTTGAAGTTTCGAAAAGCTAATATGAAGGGTTATGACATACTTTAATCCTAGAATTTAGTGAATAGGTTCACTACAAAAATTTGTCAGATTAGCGACGTCTAAATACGTCGCTAATCTCAGCAAAAACGTCGCTAAATCTAACGTCGCTAAATATACGTCGCCAATTGAGCAGATTTTAGTAGTGGTTAATAGGTGCAGTATTGATTTAAGTAAAAATGACTATACGACATAGGCATTTTGTG
>JANAVB010035418.1:14989429-15004429 GCA_029216955.1 Iris pallida
CTGCCAACAAAATCTCGAGATGGAGCCCCTGCTGGAACCGCTGGGCTCTATCGAACTCGGTCGCTACTAATGTGAGAGCAAACCGACTAAGCCTGGAAAATACAACCGTATACCCATCGACCGTCCTGTCCATCTGCTTCAAATTGGTGAACTTGGTCTGTATATCATACCGAGCTACAACATCAAAATACTTGGTCTAGAATCTTTCACGAAATACTGCCCAAGCAATAGGTGCCAATAATTCGACGGCCTGTGCCGACCACCAGCTGCGGGCAAGATCCATAACTGCATGCGCACCACGGCCACCTTCTCGTTCTCTAGAGTCTGGCTGCTTTAGGATGACCTCAGTGTCCTGAAGTCCACATCAGCAGCGATAGCATCTTCACTGCCGTCGAAGAATGGAGGGTTCAAGCGCTTGAAGCTGTTTGCTGCACTGTTTCCTGGATGACCACCTCTATTCAGAGCATCTTGTACTGCCTGGTGCAATACATCACCTCGACGATCTTGAGAAGCTAACAATGATCTGATGGACCTACCAAAGTGCCATCATCAGGCTCTGCAGGCTGGACGGGCTGAACTGGTGGCTCTCCTCCAGTAGCACGACTCTGGAGGCTACTCCTGAATGCTGGACTTGATCCCCAGATTGCTGCTGGTCCACGGAGGTGCTCCGCCTTGCTGATCGGCAGGGCCAGGAACAATGCCGCTGAAGAAGATGACATAGGAACAATAAGGAAGGACCAAGATAGATCAACGATACAAGCATGTGATCAGGTCGAGAATCTCAGGGATGAAAAAATATGGGGTAGAGATCAAGGGCGAGTACTGATTGAGACATCTATTCGGTAAACTCTCACATATCTTGATTTATAAGACCTGCATGGGCCACCACTTAAACCATGTCACGCCCCAGAACCAGAATACTGGAGAGCGGAGGCATACATAGCCAGCTACGTATAATGAAATGGAATCTACCTCACTATACGGTCATGGCTGTCTAGATATATGAGGGTTTAACTACAATCCATCAGTCTCCTATGGTCAATAACAAGCCTAAATGTCTCAATCTCAAGCAAGCAAGTAAAGTTACAAGATGTAGATCACCAAATATACAATAGTAAGGCGTCCCAAATATTACATATTCAGTTGATCATGAAGCTAGTCGTTACAAAATGTGAGGACTAGCAAGAGTTTAGTCAATACGTGATCAATCCTAGGATTTGCCAATCATGTTACAGCCCGTAGGCAGACAATAAGTAAAGTGCAACCGAGCTAACACGTTCTCGTCGGCTAAACGCCTCAAAAGAATATTTTTACAATAGAGTGGGAGAGCCAAAATAAACCACTCATTGCCAGGGTTCCGTCTAGTGGTCACCATCTGGCTGAAGGTAGTACTCTGGAGCTGCTCCAAAATCTGGCCATACAAAACCAGCTGGGTCAGATCCCAGAAAGGGCAAGTGCCACAAAGAGGCTTCACTTAGGAACTAAAATCAGCAATTAGCACAAGAATAATAATAAATAGTAAGAACTGGAAATATGGAAAACTATCAGGATGATATACGTCGAGATAACCATGGAACTATTCAGATAACCAGGTAACAACTCGTAAACCAAACAAGGACCGGGGTTGTAACCCTTCATCTGAACGGAACTTGGTTCCCCACCATTTATCGACAAGATAACATAAGAAATCATGTCATGTAACAATCTTGTACATGATCAAGACCAGACTAGAATGATTAGACTCCATCCAACAATTCACGGCCAAGCAATAAGTACGGCATGATACTTTAACTAACTAGGGTTATCACAGGCCTAGTTACTAGCAAGATACATCGAGATTATTCCAACAGCCACAAGCCCTGCAGACCATCCAGGCTATCCGGATGCAATTAGGGTTGAATTCAAGTGGGTACATCATCCAGGAAATGCATGTACCCTTAGGTGACTTAGAGGATGCAACCATGACAGTGTACTGGAAATGTGCCCTACTCAACGGCAGGCTACAGATCCCAAGTGGGGTGCCCAGATAACGGGATTGCCTGTAGCTGGAAATCTCTTCATGACTACTGTGTTATTCTAGTTATTAGCCTTAGTCCTTTTTGGTAGGTACCCCTGACCGTGGTACTCAGGGGTTCCTGTCCTAGACATGATGCAAGACAAGACGGGTTCATTTTACAAACACAATCGTCCACGGTGTCCTGGTCATTCATTTTATCAAGTCATGTTATGTCATATTAGCCGTCGCAACAGCATGTCGAGATATATCATGTCAGGTTTACTTGTCAAGTGCACCACGGCGGCCACTATCAAGAATTATCATGTCAAGTTTATCATGTCAAGTTATCATGTCAAGTTCACTGTCAGGAGTGCGCCACGTCGGGCCACTATCATGTCATGTCAAAAGTGCACCACAACGGGTCACCATCGTGTCAAAAAAAATTAATATGGCATAAGCATACATGTAGTAATTAAATATTAGCAGGGGCAAGGGCTGTGGAAGACTCATGCGGCTCAGGAAAATTATTACATGCGGCCAGCAAGTCACTTGGCCTTATGCGGCTCAGGAGAAATTTTAAATATTTAAGCATGCAAGCACATGCAAAGTGCATGCGTGACAACAATTCCATGCGGCCAAGTGCAATTAAATGCCAATGCTAATGCATTAATTAATTGGTCAGCAAATGGTAATTCCATGCGGCCAACGTATATTTCCATATGCGGCTAACATTGAATGCATATTCGGCCAGCATATATTTCCATATGCGGCCAACCATAAGCAAGCAATACTAATACATGTAATTAAAGGCTAAGGCATGCAGGTTAAAGGCTAATACATGCAACTAAATATTATTGCATGCAAATGCATGCATTATTGGCTAATGCATGCAACTAAGTATTACTGCATGCAAATGCATGCATTATTAGCTAATGCATGCAACTAAGTATTACTGCATGCATTATTAGCTAATGCATGCAACTAAGTAGCTAATGCATTAAATAAAGGACAAGCCAACAAAAGATAATGTATGCAGCAATCCATGCGGCCAAGCTTTTCAATGCTTATGCGGCTAACACATAAATGCTTATGCGGCCAACAATAATTCATGCGGCCAAGCAAGTATTTGATGGCCTATGCGGCCAATGCATTTACTGATGGCCATGCGGCCGACTAAGAATTAGCCATATACGGCTAAGCTTTATATGCGACCAAGAATATTAACAAGCGGCCCATGCGGCCATGCAACTAATGCAGACAATTGTATGCAATTCAATTGGCCATGCGGCCAGCTAAGCAATTGCCATATGCGACTGTGCAAGGCAATTAAATAAATAATAATAATAAAAAGCCATGCAATTAATTCTTATCGGCCAAGACAAATGGCCATGCGGCCACAAATAAAAAGGGCATGCGGACTTAAATGGCCCTGGCCGTATAAGCCAGAAAGGCCATGCGGCCAACAATAAATGGCCATACAAATAAATGCATGCCAGCAAATGTTTGAAAAATGGCCATACGGCCAAGACTAATAAATAGTAGCCATGCGGCCAGCTAATGGCCTATGCGGCTCAGGCAAGTTGCATGCAAATGCATGCAAGCTTGCAAGCAACTAAAATAAAAGGCCATGCAAGTAATGCTCATGCGGCCAGAAGCTAAAATGCTCATGCGATCAAAGTAAATTAATGGCTCCCACAGAGAACATATCCATGGAAAATACCATGACCTCCATGCTCCACCAAACAACAATAGGAACCCAAATCCAGACTCCTATAGGTCAAATTTGAGTAAAATAGAATTCTCTACAACATGGAACCATCAAATAGCAAAAATATACAGGTTTGATAGATCAAAACTCATGAAAACCGAAAATACCACAAAGCTAGATCAACAAGAAATTAATCATGGAAATAAAAAATGCTAAGTACTAAAGTGGGTTATGTCACGACCCACGCCCTAGAGTTAGGGCACGAGAACGTAACAACGCCCAGCCTACGCCACAGTGTCGGCGGTAGAACGCTGTCCTAGGTCTCAATGCATCTAACAGTATAAGACTAAACAGTTATACTCTCCGAATGGGGGTGACATAGCAGATACAAATTCAATCACATCTAAGGTAGAGCATGATAAGGATAGATAAACATGAAATCCAAAATAAATACAGGAGATAGAAGTCTAAGTGTCTAAGATACATGAACCCAGAAGTACATCTCAAAACTCAAATAAAGATACAGTAATCCACAAAGTAAATACAACTCCAGACAAAAAGAAAATAACTACCTAAACACCTCTAATGTGTCCTCTAGGCTAGCAGGCACCTCCAGGCTATCTGTAAAATTTATCAACAGTCCAGTCAGGACTGGAGCGAGCACAGTACATCTCAACAGATCATAGCAGGTTAGAAAACATATAACATGCAGTAAAGTAAGATACAGGTACTGAAGAAAAATAGTATGTAAACAGGAAGAGCTGTAATAGAAATATCTACTATACATAGAGAACTAGCAGTGACTAGTGAGTCAGAGTACAATATGAACATGTAAATGGCCTGGGATGATTCAATGAAGACACTACGGAATGATTCAATGAAGATACTACTGGTGTATTATTCATATGTCCACTTCTACTCCCCCGTACCCCCAATCAATACACAAGGATCCAGCCAGGTTATGTTATGATGCTATGTAACAGACCCCGAAGGTAATAGACCCCGAAGGTGATAGACCCCGAAGGTGATAGACCCCGAGTGATACATAGTAGTCCCATAAATGGGATAAGGATTCTAGGAAGACTCTACGATCATAAGAGTATAGTCGTAAGTGATCAAAGAACCAATGAAGCATATGATACGCCATGTAAGTGAAACGCACAGATCATGTAGTACCCGATGCTCCCTAAGGATAACATCTCAAGAAGGGATCCATATAGTACCAATCCGTGTGACCAACGTGACAGTACAAGTAAAGTAATCTACTGCAGGAAATAATTCTAAGCAGGATATGAAATGATCAGAGAATGTACTCGCCTCGATAACCTGAACAGCTGATAAGTATAGGGGGTCCTACTGAAGCCACAGAGTCCTATTTAAAGCAACACAGGTTACAAGGTATTCAAGTTGTAATAAATGAATCTCTATAATCAATCTACATTATTCTAGGTTCTTCTAGTCAAAACAACTCTAGGTCGACTCCGGTCAATAATCTAGTCAAACTAGGTCAAGTATTGACTTATAGTTGACTTTGGGTCAACTGGTCAACTCTGGTCAAACAGGGTCAATTCTAGTCTAATATAAAGTGTACTTCGTTATTTGTACGTCGAAACTTACGACACGCAAATCGAGATAAGAAGATTATCGGTAAGGTTGATAATCTTATTATAGTGATCCACGTATCCAACTTGTCAATTTCAGCGATATGAGATCACTAGAATTGACTGATCTCAGTTTTGTTGTACTAATCCCGAAATACGAACATTATGAATTAATTATTAATTAATTATAAAAAGGTTAAACTCAGAGAAATTATCAACAAACATTGTCGGATGATGAAATAAACATCGCCAACGTGTCCAGAATGCTCAAATTAGCTAGGATAGCCTACCCAACGGTCCAATTTAGACACAAGGGCAAAAAGGTAATTTCGGGTCAAAACGGTGTCCGTATCGGAGCCGTTTTGTACCGAAAAATGTGCAAGAAAACAAGTCTATAAAATATAACAAATTATATGTCCACGCAACCAGAATGTCGATAAGAACCCAACGGTATCTCCAGAATTGGATTCCGTTGACCCGATCTTATTTTGGCCCGTTGACCAGAACTTGGAATTTCGGTTTGCACGGAAATGCGTGCCGGAGCCAAAGTTCTCAAAACTCAGCAAACTACCTGTCAACGAGTCCAGAATGATGATACGAACTCAACGGTATCTCCAGAATTGGATTCCGATGAGCCGATCTCAAAATGACCCGTTGACCCGGATATTGGTATCCTACTTGCACCGAAATACGTGCCGGACCCAATATCTACCCAAAACCTAGCAAATTATATGTTAACGAGTCCAGAATGACGATACGAACTCATCGGTATATCCGAATTGGATTCCGATGAGCCGGCGTCAAAAAGTCCCGTTGACCCAGAATGTGGGACCCGCTTGCACCGAAAAATGTGCACGGGCCCACGTTCTCCAAATCTAACAAATTTTATATGAAAACATGCCAGAACGATGCCACAAGTCTAATGGTGGTGTCAGAAATGAAATCTGGAGTCCCGTGTTCAAAATGGAATTTTACAAGTTGGAAATTACGAATTCGGACGACCAACTTTGGCGTCGAATTCAACCAATCAAACAAGCTCACAATGAAACGAAACTAGAGGGGTAGTAAGAGGGTTATACCAGCTTCGCACCGGAACTGGTAGCACGCGAAACGGAGCTGCGGTGGAGGAGATACAAGCTGACGAAGTTGGCCCCGCAAACTGTCCAAATTTAATACAATTTAAACGGTCAACTTGGTGGCCGGTTTTCATGTATCAAACGATAAAATTAACGGACGAAAATTGACATGAGCGAAGGTGGATATACCGAGATTGCGACGGAGCAAAGAAATCGCCGATCCAACGGTCGGATCTCCGAGAAATCGTGCGCGAAGTCGCTGCGACGGAGCGCCAAACGGACTCGACTTCGCGCGCGCACAACGGGATGTCGTTCAAAACGCACGAATCGGCTATACGTTGCGCCGGGGAGCGAGGTGGCGGACCCAGGGGGGTCGCCGGAGTTCGCCAAGGCTGGGGGAGGCTTCGGCCACGTCGACGCGTGGCCGACGACTCATGGCAGCGCTCGCGCGCGCAAGGGGGCGCGCGGCTGTGCTCGCGCTCGCTGCCGAGGCTGCTGCAGCGCACCGGCGGTGGCCGGCCCGGCCAGGCGGCGGCGGGGCTGTGCGGCTCGACGAGGGTCGGCGGCGGCGCACCCCGACGAGGGCGGAGGCTGCTGGTCAATTGAGAGGTGGTGAAGGTGTTCGGTTTGGAAATGAGATGGTGGGAGGAGGAAGAGATCGAGGAGGAGATGATGGTGGTGCGGCGTGGAGGCCATGGCCGACGGCCAGGGTGAGGGGGTCGAGCCATGGAGGTTGGTCGGAAGGAGAGAAGGATGTTCTGGTTTGTAGGGGGTGGTGATAGTATTGTAGCTGCTGTGAAGTTTTTGATGTTGTTGTTGTAATAATACAAAGGAGAGAGAGATGAATCATTAATGAGAGAGAGAGAGAAAAGATTCTTTCCACCAAAAATTTAGGGCCGGCCAATACATGTGGAGGGGGCTGTTGTGAATGTGAGGGGAAATATATGGTGAGGATTGATTTAGATGATCAAGTGGCTAGAAATTAATTTGTAGGAAATGGGTCATTCCAATGGATTAAATAAATGGAATTTACACTCAAAATTCGAAATAAAAAGTAGGTATGGAATATTATTTTTTGGACAATAAAATATGAGGGTGTCATGATGGAGAATAACATGGAGCTGGGCTGGACTCGGTGGGGCCGGATTGGGTCAAAACTGACATTGTGCAAAAATCGAATTAAAATTAGACGTTGATGATCATGTGTAAATAAGTAGCACATGGGGATTCCAATAAATGGACACAAGTGGCGGACGGATAGTAGGCTCAAAGTGGGCCATGTCCATAGTTGGGGCTGACAGGTTTTGGTCGACAGGGGACCCACAAATCAAGTTGGAAAATGAATGTGACGCCGTGGCGTGAAATAAAATCGGGTCACGTGTCGGAAAGTTGTGCGAATCAAATGGAGCACAAAATGACGTGTCTGAGTGGGACACGAAAGTCATGGGTGACGAGCGTCTCGAGTAGATCAAGCATGAGAAGTTGGTTTCAAGAAACTGACTGGTCTTGCGCTCCCAAATTAAAAGTCACGGTAACGTGCTGAAAATGATCAAGGAAAAGAGTGGGAAAAATAATACTCAAATGGTCCAAATCGATCCGAAGTTCAGCGAAGCAAAAAGCACAAGGGAACAAGTTTGGATGGGACACTATATACCGTCATGAAGGTAATCCTGTCCACTCCAAAACTCATGAAGAAGATTTCAGAGTTGAACATCCCTGATACTCCAAATATTAATGGCATGAAAGAGTACACTTACAGATAAATAAATAAATAAAATATTTATCAAAACCAAATAATCATGTAAATAAAATAAAATGAAAAAAAATCAACCCGAAATTCAGGGTGCTCACATGTTAGAAACACATGAGGAAGAAAATAGAACAATAAAAGTGGGATTCCTCCATGAAGCAAGATGCACTTGCCTACACCTCCCACTCTCAGGTTGGTGGAGAAGTAATGGAAGGGAAGAAGAAAAGTAAATGAGGAGAGAGAAAAGAGTGGGGGTTAATAAATGGTGTTGGTGGTGGTAGGTAGGTAGGGGTTCATGGAAGGGAAAGAAAAGTAAATGAGGAGAGAGAAAAGAGTGGGGGTTAATAAATGGTGTTGGTGGTGGTAGGTAGGTAGGGGTTCATGTAAACCCAAACCCAACCAAACAAAACCAAGCCAAGCCAAGCCACTAAACCAGGATCAAGACAAGCATGACAAGTCTAACTACATGTCAGAATTCCGTACACGTTTACAAAATACGTAATACAAACCACGGGCATTATATGCACTCCCCAAACCTTTTTTTCGCTCTCGTTTCCAACAATTGGCGAACAAGATTAGAATCACCTCACGATGCTCCATCTTGCGGAGGACATGATAAAGATATTTGATCATAAATATCAATATCTAGGAACTTATTACATTGTAATCAATAGGATTCTGATTTGAAATATTGCTTAGATTTGTAAGAAATTAATTAGCTACTATATTTGGTAGTTACCTATTCTAGAGACATTATTGTAGGAGATTAATTATCTACTAAAGATTGGTAGTTACCTATTAGATTGATTGTATTATAATATTCAAGTTGATTCAACATAATGAATATGCAATAATTCTCCAATCTTACATTCATCATGAGTTGAGAGATTACTCAGGTCAGTAGTAACATGGTGCGATGTACCACTGTCAAGAAGCCAATTAACGCTTTTGAAGTTGTCCGTTGTTGTAACATTGGCATGTGGGTGCCATGGAGTTGGAGGTTGAGTTTTCCATTGACGAAATGCACGTTATTGTGGATTTGCCAACATATTTATTGGTGTCAAACAAAATAGAGGACATTGTTGAACTATGTGTCCTTGAGCACGACATCTTTGACACTTTCCAAGATAAGACGAGGAGAGGGACGACCAGTACGCATATTGGAGTTAGTTGGTGTGCGTTCCAACGATCATTGGATACTTGATCCATTCAGTGAAGAAGGCTCTGATAACATGATGAATGTAAGAGAGAAAAAATTGGAGAATTATTGCATATTTATTATGTTGAATCAACTTGAATATATACAATACAATCAATCTAAAATAGATAACTAACAATTTTAGTAGGTAATTAATCTTCTATAATAATGTCTCTAGAATAGGTAACTACCAATCACTACAACAAAAAACTCTTTTAATGACGGCTAAAAAGCGTCATTAATGACGAACCATGACGCTTTTTTTTTCAAAGCAACCGTTATGAAAACGGGTGTTATAAATGTTTTTTAAAAGTGTTATAAAAAAACCGTCATGAATAGTTTCTATAAAAGCGTTATGAATAGTTAATATATAGTACACAATTCAGGACATTTTGAAAGCGTTATAATAGATAATCTGTATAAGCTCAATGGAGAACATTTATAACACTCAATATTACTGAACTTATCACATTTATAACGCTTAATACTGCACATTATATATTACTTTCCAAAAACTTTCAATTCAATTTTAAAACAACCACTTTGAACTATATTCATAAGAAATCGAAATGTTATATCACCATCTTCATTACATTATCTCAAAATAGGGTATCCAAATACATATATTTACAACTACTAAATGGATCCTCAAAACAGTAATTACTTTGGCTTCAACTTGAGCACATCAAAACTGTCAACATCACGTGTAGCAAATCCCTGAAAAAGATAAAAACACGGTTCAATATACTTTGTAATATTGTCATGTACCAAAACATAAACTGAGGAACTGATTACCTTTCTAAATCAATCCCTTCCAATTTCAAGTTAGGTGTAAAATTCAACATGAGACGAGATGCATCAAACAAGCAACATGATTCAGGATAACTGAAATCAATGTTCTAAAAGTTATGTTAAATCTTGAAGGAGAACGAGATCTTGACCGAGATTTAGACAAAGAACGGCGTGTTCTCTTAACTTTAGGAGATTTGCTGCACACAATTTTAGCACAGCTTAAAATAATCCAATTTGGTTCCCATCAATGTTCTGAACAAGTAATTCTCTATAACAGACCTTCTGCCACGGCTTGGACTTGCACTGCGGCTTCGGCTTCTTGAATAGGAACGACTAAGGCTGCGACCCCTAGATAAGCTTCTCTTGGAATCATGTTCCTTAACCTGCAAATCAAAGATCTTAGTGGAATAACAGAGAAAAAGGGGGTTACACATAAGATGGGTAAAAGATACCCTTATATATGCTCGGGAAAATGCATTCCTGAACTCTGAATCATCAAGTTTCCTGATCTACAAAGAGAGGACATATAAACTACTAAGAAAAACTGTGAAATTTTCCTGAGATCCAACTACTCAAGATGAGAGCAGAGCTATAAGCCTACCGCATATCTCATATCCTCATAGTTTGTATAATCTACAACCCCTGTAGTGCCTGCAAACAAAGAGCAAAAACATATTTTTAATAATTTTTTGTTATACAAAAGACAATTTGACCAAGAAAAAAGGTACAAGATTAAAACAAAGGCTGAAAGGGAGAAACAGAGAGCAGACGGAAAGAAAACCCAGAAATAGGGGGTTTCAGTTGGTGTAACCTTCATAACAGTCGCAAAGCATAAATAGATAAAAATGCAAAGAATATTCTGGATAGACAGCGATAGAAGTTAGAATTTCCAGAAATGAGCAGGATGAGTGTGTTTTGTGTGTCATTCAAAAACTGAGTGTTTCAATTAAAAGTGTTAAAGGCATTCAAACAGGTCCTGAACTTTTTTGAAGATTTAACAAATAATATGACCTTCAACATGAAGTAAAATAACAAATAAATAGAAATATAGATAAACCTAAACGGTGATCGACTAAGTTCATAACCCATTCCATTGTTCAATATAGAAGCATAAAAGTAAAAGTAAAGCATAACTAAACAAAAAGTAAAAATTATATCTAAGCATGTTGAGAAGCCTTGCAATATTGGTACGGAATTATAAACTTTAAGTATTTAAGAGAATCAATCGAGACTTCAACTCTGCAGATTGCAGGTTTACCTTGACAGAGTTTGCATAAATTCCCACGTTCTAAAGTTCTAATAGACTAATATTGTTTGAATCTTTTATTATCAAAAATCAGGACTGTCCCGAGCAAGGATGATTCTCGTTTACGGTTGGTTATGAGAAAAAATAAAAGGCACTTCCAATAACTATCAGACTGAAGAAAATGCATAAATTTAACAGTAATAATATGTAAGAAAGTAGCTCACCTCCGCCTTCACGGTATACTTGAGAGAAGCAAACATCACCAGCTCGACGCATATGGTCCTAATTGCAGACAACATTTAATTACATCATATTTGAAGTAGACTGGAAGAAAGAAAACAAACCATAATGGCAAAATTGACTCTACCTTCAGGTCTTGCCATGATGCAGAAGAGGGCAAGCTAGTAACCACCACTGCATGGGATATCAAATGAAAGCCTGAGAAGAACAACACACCCACAAGAAGACATGGAAAACTAGTAACTAGCTAATATGAAGTGTACCTTGATAGTTTGAGCGCCTTGAGACACCACCGCGAGGGCCTCCCCCATTGTTGTGGCTGCTACGACGATCAAAAGATGATGAACCTCTTCCACCATGTGCAAGTTCTACCTACAGAGTCACAAAAACATGTTTTAAGAAAGGTAAAAGAGAGTATATCAATGCAGTACAACTAACAAAATCTGGGATCAGGAGAATATATCTACCCGTAACCTATGACCATCAAAATGTAACCATCTCGGCCACGAATAGCATCTTCAGCATCACGAGCCTCTTCAAACTAAAAAAACAGCAAACATGTGACATCAACACCTTGCAAAATTAGATGTTATTGCTAAAAGCATACACGCATAAAATCAAATACGGCAAACATATAGCTCCATGTACACGATATCTTTTTTATAACTGGAACCTGATGAGTACAATATGCAACCATTTGAGCTTTGCTGAATTATTATTTGACAAAGTCAAAATTGAGCTAGGAAATACTAGACATTAAAGAGAGCTGCTATTTATGACACTTCCACCAAAAAAATACGAGTATAGGAATTTACCTCAACAAAGGCATAACCTGGAGGTCTTGGAGGAATCTTCAGGTCAATCTCCACGATAGGTCCATACTGCAAAGTGAAGTCAAGTATAAGCAATGAAACATGTAAGTTCAAAAGAACTTGTCTAAGTTCTCATCGAAAACAGTCTCACTTCCACCTATAATTATTAATTAAACAAAGTCGTCTTAACCCATGTTTATGGATCAAAAGCAGTAGCTCATTCTCGTATTCTGCAATAAGCATTCTACGAATCTTATGTTTCATAATTTCTTTCCTTCCTTATTTTCCAAGTTGACATCACTTGTGTTTGCATTATAGAAATATCAGATGAAACAACTGAATCCAATCCACTAATAAAACTTAACATTTCTAAATAATGCAACAACAACAACAAAACGAACAACTACCATTCTCGTCGTGCTCCCCCCAGGCCCAGACTCGAGCTCATCTCCATCAACTAGCTCAAATGCAAGATCCACAGCTCCATCAACAACTGCGAAAACAAGAAAATTAGGGTTTCCACAAACGAAAATGACTCGCATTCTAAAAAACACAGCAAAAACGAGATATTGGGGTAAAATTTAAATTTTTGAGGCCGGAAGAAGCTCAGGAGAGCTCAAAAAGCTCTCGTCGCTCCTCAAAATTGCCATGGGAGGAGCTCTCGAAGGAGGAGGAAGATTTCGTTGTGGAGCTTGCTGGTAGCGGATTCGGGTCGGGGTCGAGGCTCCGAAGAGCACGCACTTGGCGTAGCGGACGAGCCCGATGGGGACAACCATCACCGGGAGCCCGATGGAGGCGTTTCGATTTTCGGAACGAATTTAAAAGGCTGGTGCTTTAATTAATCCAAGCACTTTGATTCGGGGATCTTTAATTTCACAAATACGAGAAAGAAGCCCGTACATATAAGAACCTCGTGGTGTCTTTCTCAAACATTTGGTGTTTTTTCCTCTATAAATTACCAACAGTACAAAAAAGAATTAAATTTCTTCCCTTCCGCGAAATTAATCTTCAAAAGCTTGAAATACTCGAAGAAATTAACTTCCTATAATCTAAGAAAAGCAACGAAGAGATCAAGAACGATCAAGAACATTACAATTGCTGCCAAAAAAAAACTTCTTCCCAATAGCAAACACCATTACAAAAAGAATATGCTAAAAAAGAGTATTTTATCAATTTATTTAGCTCCTATTACACAAAGAATTTATTTAGCTCCTATTACACAAAGAAAAATCAAAGGAGAAATAGATAAGGACTTACAATCAAAGAAGAAATTCCTTACCAAAACGGGACCAGACCACGCCGGAGAGGAACGTCACGAACCCGCTCCCGATTTTTTGTCGGGAGGAAGAAGAAATTAAAAACCCTAGCCCTAATTTTGAAGAGAACGGGCTCTAGGGTTAGGGTTTTGGAGTTGGGGGAAAGGAAGGAGAATGCTGCCGAAGTGGTGGCTCTGCACCGATAGCTCAGTCCCGAAGGGTTGCTGCGTAGTCGAGCCCATCGCCGGAGTAATTAAGGTTAGGGTTGAAAATTGGGGGAGAAGAGGTTTGAGGAGGAGAGATGCTGCTCGGTTAGAAAATGGATGAGAAATGAATTTTTCTCTCCCACTGAGCTTTTATACAGTGAAGGAATTACAAGTTTGCCACCGCTCTAAACTATTAATGACGTTTTGTTTTATAAACGTTATAAAAAGCCCAGAATTAGCCCAAACCGTCATAGAAAAAAGGTATTTCTCAACTTAATAACGCTTATGTATCAGCCGTCATTAAAACTCCTTGTCGAGCGTCATTAATAGGTCTTTTTGTTGTAGTGAATATATAGTAGCTAATTAATTTTCTACAAATATAGACAATATTCCAAATCAGGATCCTATTGATTACAATATAATAAATTCATAGATATTGATATTTATGGTCAAATATCTTTATCACCATCAATTCAAACAAGGATTCACTTTTTACCTTTTAGTATTCACTTTTCCACATTGAATATTCACTTTTCCTTCCAATTTCTTTGACATTTCCAAACTCTCGGAAGAAAAAATCGTTACTAATTATAATTTTCCAAAAAAAGAAATACCAAGGAATTGATTTTCTTTCCTTTAACTTCCGCGAACCAAACGAGACCCCTACATGTAGAAATACTCATAGAAATTCTCCATCTCTCATACCAATTGATATTGGATCCTACACCATTAAATTGATTCTTTCATTTGTTGTCACCTAGGATAGAAATAGAAAACCATTGAAAATATTTTTTATGTGTACAATTTTTATATAGAAATTCTACTAACTAGGATAGAAATTTTAATTAAGTATAATGACAAGTAGGATAGAAACCCAATTTAGAATTCCCATTGGAGATGACCTTACTATTGGAAATGGAAAGGTAGGTTCTCGTCCCAGTGCAATGTCGCAAAAAATCTTTTTCTACTTCTATTAGGTTTTAGCAGCAGATATTTATTTGATACATTTTTATTGGGTCAAAAAACTAGAACAATGGATTTGGGGTTGTTACGGACTTATTTTTTATACTTTGACTCATGTGACGTGCAAGCATTTCCCAAACGCTTAACTAGATCGCT